>MJUU01031018.1:0-11064 GCA_002080025.1 Modiolus philippinarum
ATATCTAAATTTTTGTAAATTTTGTTGAAAACTAAGGAGTATTTCCCTCATGCAAAGCTCTGTCCTTAGCTGATTTTTGGCTTTACATTTAGATCATATTGGTTTTTTTTGTTCTCTATCAGTTTTTAAACATCTTTGAGTTTATGGTCTTCCAAACGTTTAGATTTTATCTGCACTGAAGAGACATAAGTTGTCGAAGTGCGCATATGCAGAAAATAAATTCACAGTAACTTCGGTATTTAGTTATTTGGTAAATTTCATTCTCAAATTTCTTTCACTGCCAAGTTGTTGCTTTTATCCACCATCTTGACGTACCCTATTTTTCAACTGTACACAAAGTTGTCTAGGTGTCTCATACAATAATGCTGATGACTTTTTTTTTATCTAATCGAATATTCAGGATATATTCTCTTCTTTAAATAAGGATGTGCTTTTAGACTTTCTTCAACCATGTTGATGACTTTTTTTATATGTTCGTACATTTTAGGATATTTTTCCTTCTGTCCCAATGGCTTGCCTGTAAAATTTTTTCATCCCAATAATGTTATATGCTTGTACAATTCAGGATATGTTTACTTCGTCAACTCACGTTGTACCTTTAGACCTTAGTCATTACAAACAGGAAGCTTTCTGTAACGGTTATTTGAAAAAAAAACTAGAGGCTCAGAGACTGAGCCTGTATCGCTCACCTGACAAAATGCTTCTATGCCATGCATGACCAAAAAAGATGTATTTTACCAATGAGATCTAATGTTAAGCTATGTTCTCCATTGGCATTAGTGTTTTTTGTCTGATCCTATTGAAATGAGTAATCTTTGCAAATACATAATTCCAATACAGTTAAGTTAAATTTGCTTGAATAGTTTCAGAGAAGATAATGAAAAGTATGTTTTTCACATACCACGCTACAATGTTCAACTATCTTCCGCACTAGAGGCCATGTTTTTTGTCGGTTCAAAATAAAATGAGCAAATTTTGTAAAGAACCTTCCGTAAATCATTCCTGTAAAGTTTGGTTGAATTTGCTTCAGCCTTTTCAGAGCAGAAGATGAAAATGTGATTTTCCCATAGGGTCCTATGTTAAACCATGTTCAGTGCTGGCGGCCATGTTTTTCATCGGATTTGAACGAAATGAGCAATCTTTGTTAAGGACCTTTAGTACACCATTCCTGTAAAGTTTAGTCCAATTTGCTTCAGCCTTTTCAGAGCAGAAGATGAAAATGTGATTTTTTCCCATAGGGTCCAATGTTTAACCTAAGTTCCATGCTGGCGGCCATGTTTTTTTATCGGATCGGAACAAAATGAGCAATCTTTGGAAAGGACCTTCCATACATCATTCCTGTAAAGTTTGGTTGAATTTGCTTCAGTGGTTTCAGAGGAGTAGATGAAAATGTGATTTTCCCATAGGGTCCTGTGTTTAACCATGTTCCGTGCTGGCGGCCATGTTTTTCGTCGGATCGGACCGAAATGAGGCATCTTTGTTAAGGACCTTAAGTACATCATTCCTGTAAAGTTTCGTTCAATTTGCTTCAGCCTTTTCAGAGCAGAAGATGAAAATGTGATTTTTCCCATAGGATCCAATGTTAAACCTAAGTTCCCTGCTGGCGGCCATGTTTTTTATCGGATCGGAACAAAAAGAACAATCTTTGTAAAGGACCTTCAATACATTATTCCTGTAAAGTTTGGTTGAATTTGCTCCAGTGGTTTCAGAGGAGAAGATGATTATGTGAAAAGTTTAACGGACGGACGGACGACGGACGACGGACGCCAAGTGATGGCAATAGCTCACACCGACCCTTCGGGTCAGGTGAGATTAAAAACAGATTCCTTTGTGGCAACGTAACGTCACTTTTATCAGCAGAATTATCATTTCAATCTTAAACAGTAGTCCGAAGCATAGGTTCATCAGCTATAGTGGGCAATGGCGATGTCTACAGCAATGATTTCTTGTCAGTCTCGTCGGTACAAATTCAGCGTTGTCTTCATTTTTCTGCATGCCAGGTGTTTGTTGTTCCAAGATTTCGTCATAGCAGTAGGCTGACTCTTTTGTTTTTGAAGCATCTGGGTTTCTAGCTGGACTGTCTTTTGATACATGACGGAATAAATTTCTGCGGTTTCGGTTTGGGTATCCAATGTATTGTTTCTTTTTTTCTGTAATATAAAAACTTGAAGCCGTCGATGGTTCCATTCAAAGCTTTAGACGACCGTTTAAGTCTTTACTTCGGCTGTCGAAGCAGAAAGACATTACTCCCTTTACAGGATTGTCTTCATCTTATAACTAACATGATATCAGAAGCTGTCATGTCCCTATTTATGCTTTAAGTGACCACTATCCGACTTGTTTACAAAGAAAGATTAATCCAAAAATCAAGAAAAGAAAAATCATATTGAAATAAAATATAGATGTTTTAAAAAGTTCAATGACAATGAATTTATAAATGATTTGATAAATACCCCCTTTCATGAAATTGAAATGGAAGAAGACATCGATGTTGCAATGGAAAAATGGTATGATTTGTTTACTGAAATTATAGATAAGCATGCACCTCTCAAAAGTAAAAGGGTAAAGACATTCAAACAATCTGAGTGGTTTAATGATGAAATTAAAGAAGCTATTATTCTAAGAAATAAATACCATTCCAAAAAAGACTGGAACAACTTTAAAGTATGGAGAAACAAAGTATCTTCCTTAATTAACAGAGCAAAGGAAGATTATTACCAAACTGCTATTTCAAATTCCAAAAACAGCAAAGAGTTGTGGGGTCGTTTAAGGGAACTAAACCCAAAATCAGAAAATATCTGTCCACCTAAAATGACTTTTGAAAACGAAACAGTTTACGAACCACAAGAAATTGTGAATATTTTGAATACCAATTTTTCATCAATTGCAGAAAAACTTGTCGGCTAAAATGATTTCAGTTCTGATTTCACTTTACTACAGCAATATACACATGAAAAACTAAAAACCAGGAGTCTTGATTTAAAGTTCATATCTGTGAGTGAAGTCTATTCTCATTTAAAAAAGTTAAATGTCAGAAAATCAACAGGTATAGATGGAATTGGACCGAAAATTCTAAAACTTAGCGCCGAGGTTATATCTCCCTCAATTACGTTTTTAATTAATGAAAGTATATCATGTGGTCATTTCCCAAATAAACTGAAATTTGCAAGTTACAGCTTTACATAAAGGAGGAGCAACAGATACTCCTTCGAATTATCGCCCAATCTTCGTCCTTTGTACTATATCAAAAATTTTTGAAAAACACGCAAGTTCTCAACTGTATACATTTTTAAATAATAACAAATTATTACATGTTTCACAGTCAGGTTTTAGACATGGTCATTCTTGCCAAACAGCTTTAACTAAACTTATTGATGGGTGGTTGAAATGCATGGACAATGGTGAAATTATTGGAAGTATATTTGTAGATTTCAGTAAAGCATTTGATCTTGTAAATCATACTTTACTCTTAGAAAAATTGAAATTTTACAATGTTGGAGAAAAATTGATGACTTGGTTAAAATCATATTTATCTCATAGAAAACAGGAAGTTCAATGTGGTACCCAGCTTTTATGACATATGGTGTTCCACAAGGTTCAGTTTTGGAACCGCTCTTATTCATAATATATATCAATGATCTACCACTTCATATAAACAAGTCGGAAATTGACTTATTCGCTGACCACTCAACTTTACATTGCCATGATAAAAGTCTTCAAATTATTACCTCTGTGTTGCAAGAAAATTTGAATGCAGTTGATTTATGGTGTAAAAATAACTCAATGAAAATAAATTCACAAAAAACAAAGTGTATGCTATTAGGTTCAAAACAAAGACTTTCAGGATTGTCAGATCTTGACATTAAGATAAAAGATGTTTCTATTGAAAATGTTCACACACAGAAACTATTTGGTATTGACATATATGAATATTTAAGCTGGAATGTACAAGTAAATAGGATCTGTAAAATACTTTCATCTAAAATATCACTCTTATGCAAGTTAAAATCATATTTACCAACACATGTACGACAATTATTTTATAGCTCTTATATATTACCTTTTATTGACTATTGCTGCACGGTATAGGGAAGTGTATCTAAACGTGAGTCTGACAGAATTATAAAGTTACAAAAAAAGAGCGGCAAGAATTATCCTAGACTGTGATTTTTATACACCATCAATATTCACGTTTTCCTCCTTGAAATGGTTATCATTTACTGAGAGAGTACAGTACCAAAAATCTATTTTAATGTATAAGATTGTAAATGGGATGGTTCCCGAATATTTGCTTTTGCAGAAAGATACTAAATCTCACTGCTTACGTTCTTCTTCAAATTGTGATCAATTCCTACCCAGACCATATACAATTTTTTATAAAAGGTCATTCCATTATTCTGCCGTAGAAATTTGGAATAGTTTTCCAACTTTTATCAAATATTCAAATTCTTTGGAGGTATTCAAACAACATTGTTTTGATTACTTTTTAGCAAATCCTAAACATGATGCTTTAACTTTATAAATTGTATTTATATCATTATTGTCTATTGTAAATGTGTCTGATATATTAATTTGATATTTTGTATGTTGTTTTTAGAGGGCCCTAATGAAAATAAGACTTGTTCTAATTAGGTTACCCTCTTTAAATAAAGAATTTACTTACTTACTTACTTACTAACAACTAATTTGAATCTGTTGAATCTGCTGTTTCTGGAGGATAAATACCAGCTGATAGGTTGACCTGCAAGTTTTTGTAAAATCGTAAATATCACATCTACTGTTAATGTTGATCGGAGTTGTTAGTCGCACATATCGCTTTACGTACCGAAATGTTATCACCCATTACATCCTAACAACACCTTTTTCTACCACGGACACTATTAAAAATAACAATAAACAAGTAGAAAGCCAAAGAAGGGTTGTGGAACTAAATTTTCGGCTTATCGTTTTTTTTAATGTTCTTGCTACTTTCTTTACGTTTTAATCCCTTGTATAGGTGAAGACAAAGTTCTTTTCATACCAATGGTCGAGGCCTCTTTTTATGGATTTATTCATCTTGTTTTGGTCATCATCTCTTTGTGTACAACTAGGATTTCTTCGTCAGCTATTAAGGAACTTTCCTAACCGACAGTTCAAAGATGCAAGTTTGTTTCGGCATATCTAGTGTAATTTTTCGATGCCTGGAATACTGACGACGGTACACTTACTGACTTTGCAGGAGTCGGTATTTTCATTTACTCCATATGGCCATTGGCGTCTTTTAGTTGTTCACTTAATATATGGTGTTGTGACTGTTGTCTCATGCGTTCGGTTACATTGGACCGGTAACTTCATGTCCTCAGCATAACCTGTTGCTTTAGCGGACAATTCTTGCTCCTCATGTTGTACTTTGGGTTTCTTTTATTCTAGGCCAGGACCGGTGTTGAGCTTTCAAATAAAAAAAAACGGCAACAGTAGAATATTGAAGCAACAAAGGCAAATTCCTGGGTCACTTAAAAAAATGAGGAAATAGAGAAAAAATGCCAAAAATATGACACAGTTAAGTACCGTGCATAATTTTTGGGACTTGTATACATTTGTATTCAATTTTAGGAACATAAACTTACATATCCACATCTACATATATTCAATTTTTGGGACATAAACTTTCATACCCACATTTAACCGGACTTAATTGCCAATTGTCTCTGAGATAGTTCAATTGCATACCATACTATACTAAGAATAAAAAATGCAATCATTTGTAATGACCTAAGCAATACGATTGGGAAAGTTATATGCACATGACACAGCAGAGTATGCTATGAAAGATAACTCTGGTTTAAAAGAATTTTACATGTTAGTTAACATTAGTTTATGATAAAAGGCGTAAATGCACATGAGACCAAAGCAATGGAAAAACAATGCCGTCATTGTTGTTCTTCATCTTTAAGTCGCTATGAGGCTTCAACAATGAGTTTTGCTCATACCTCATAGCAAGTTTAAGACGGCCCTTAGCACCAGTTTGACAGGAATTCATTGCTAAATGTCGAATAATGTTACATCCATGTTTGTTTTAATTCATGGATGCAGATTTATCAACAAACATAAAGTTAACTTATAGTGTTGTCATCCGTTGCCGACAAAAATACTAATAGAATACAATAACAGCATATATAAACTAGCAAAAAGCCCTCATCGACCCAGTTGCCAGAAAACTTGGCATAATAAAATAGTAAGATGCTGGCACCGTTAACAGAATGGTCAGAATCAAATTGGAAATTATAAAGAATAAAATGCCAAAATTTGAAAGCATGATAGTGTATAAATATGAGATATTCTACCAAGAACAAGTTCACCATAATTGAAATACTAAGTGAGCATGCATCTCTCGAACGAGAAATGTTTTTACGGACTATACACTGTCTATGTCTTAGTTTAATTGTTTGCGTACATAATCTAGGAAGTCCTCATACAAAGGTATTATAATACGTATATGTTGTGGTTTTGATTAAACACAATATGGTAGGACAAATTGTATTTCACTGATTATAATATAATCTATATCTAGGATTAATGTAGAAAAGATAACAGGAAACACAACGGTCGAAAACCACAATCACATGCCACAATCCACTAGGGAACCACACAAGAAAAACAAATGACAAAAAAAAAACAAACATGGACAATGATAGAAACTCGGGGTAGTCGGACTTGGTACCGGCACTAGCAAGAGCTAGCGGTAGGGTTAAACCGGTTTATGGGTACCTAAACCTCCCCTTTCTTTATCCCGATTCCCTATAGTATAATAAACATACAAATAAAACCCAATACAGGTAGACTAATAACTCCAAGACCAGAATCTTGAGAAGGAAGTAATAAGACGAAATGAAACGGACTTGTTACATGTAGTCAGATCTTTGAATTTTAACAGTTCGTCATGTGCCTTGTAAGATTACACTTATTATCATATACTTGCTAATAATATGTATCATTTTGAAGTTGTAATTGGGACGGTTCTGATATATCATTATCCTCAAAAGGTGTAATACGGCATCTGTATTACACGGGCACCCGGTCCAATGCTATTTCAATGGGACGTCCATATCATCATGGGTGTGTAATTTGACTTCTAAAATGGTGTCTTGTTTTTCATTTTGTGTTGGCTTGATGATTTTAAATCAAATTTTCACATTAGAACGTTGTAATTCCGTCTTTCAATTACATATCATCGCCGTATCGCATTTTGTATATTATATATTTTCCCATCGTCTGCTAGTCGCGATAGAGGTCACAGAAGAAAATCGGGAGAATTTGAATACAGAAAACAGTAGGTTTTCCGATGAAATAGACACTACCCCCTTCAATGAAAAGATGAAAAACAGGTATACCAACAGGAAAACTGGATATGAATTAAAACTGATCCAGATATTGGGTAAATTTAGGAATGTCGAGGAAATCCCACCAGCAGATCTAGATATATGTTTGCCTAGATTAATCCTGAATGTTCGTGAAGCAGGCGGGGCCGAGTATGGATCTGACTCACCATAAGCCTATCAATCAAGTCTCTGCAGATATCTGACGGGGAAAGAGTACGAAAAAAAACCACTTCGATTGATTTGATTGATAATCATTTCCAGCATTCCCATGACGTGATGTCTGCAAAACGTAAAGATCTCAAATCTCAGGGAATAGGCAACACACCCAACAGAGCAGACGGATTGACATCAGAGGAGATTAGCATTATATATGATAAATCAATTTGGAACCGGTAAAGGTCAACGTGTTAAATCCACTAGGAGTATGCTTAAAAAAAGACAGATATGACGTGTCTGTCTCCCAAATAAAAATGGACATTTTCAGCTAGATTTCACGTCTTCACGGATTAGACATAACCGGTTTTGACTCAATCCTGGATTGACTCACTGATAGTATGACGGGTGCCGCCAGCGGAGCAGGACATGCTAACCCATACGGAGCACCTGATGTCTATATATATGTAAAAGATATTACTTGGACGAAGAACGGCAATGGATGAATTATTTTTTTAAACTTTACAAATTTTAAGAAAATGAAAAAAAGCAAACACACAAAAAAACATCTCATTATTTTAATGTAAAGGTATCCACAATGCCTTCAATTGGGGGGACATGGTAAGAGTGAGACCGGAAGAAAGGGACTGGAGAAAGGAGGAAGGGGGCAGGCTAGAGGAAGAAAAGGACAAATAAAGGAGACTGAGAGAAAGGAGAGAAGGGGGAATCGGCTGGGAGAAGAGGGAAGAAAGAGAAAGGCACCCCCTGTCCACCAGCTCAAAATTGCCATTGATAAATAAAATACGAACAGATTAACAATTTTAGTCTTGCCTCCATTATAATACATTAAAGTATACACAATATACAGTTACCTCACACATGATTTTGTGGGATATTACACCTTTTGTTAATTTATAATTAAATGGTATCATAGATGAACTCATTGCTCAGTTTTTCTGATTTTGTTAATTGAATAGTTTTATTAATGATGCTGTGCTCATAGAGGCTAATTCGCAATTTAAATAAAGGATGTAAATAACAAAATAATTAAGTTACCACCGAACTTACCTTAAAGTTTAGTTTCCACAGATGGCCATTTCGACAACTTATGTCTTTTTTGTAAATTATTTCAAATATTGTCACGGTCATAGTTCGTTGAAGAATTTTTAATAAAATATTTCTCAACAGTGATTTTTATTCCCTGTAACAATCAAATCATATTCTTTTATTTAATACAGGATAATATAAATATTAGCAATCACAATGCAGTGATGACAGTTTAGGGAGAGCAGTTCACAAATTAATTGTTATATTGTAACAAGATTAGTTTGGCCACGAGTTTGGCTCCTTTGTAACAGGTCATTTTTACGCACCTGCTCAACAATCGGAAGATACAAAGAAAGCTACTTAAAAACTAGGAGGATGAAAAATCGTAGCTCATTATGTTAAGCGTTCATAGCAAACCTGAAAATAAGTAGGAAATATATCATCGCCTCATAATATTGAATTACACATATCAAATTTTAATTTAAAATTCAGGGTAATTGTCCTCGTATTTTAAAAGAGCAGAATGAAACGATGAAAAGTTTGTAAGTGAAAACTTTAGTAAGTTTGTTGATGCAGAAAACAAGTGTTTGGTCTGGAATAAAATTGTACATATTTCAATAACAGGACGATGAAAACTATTCCTTAAGTAAAGAAATTTTAAAATACATTTCAGTGTTCCATAAAATATCAAATAGAACATATATTGAATAGGGATTACACCTGTGAAATAAATTCGACCAAATTTTAATAAACAAGGACAAACTAGTTTGACGAAATCGGATAGTGTCCATATTAACCAGATCTCTTTTGACATTTTCCAAGTGAATGTCAAATAAAAACGTTAAAATGCAACACCTGTTTTGTTGCGTGTAAAACGTAATTAACAACTGAATACAGGAAAAATTATGTGTTAAACATGTAAAAATTATCTAAATAAGGGTTTAAGGTGACTTGCAAATTGTAACTTATGAGCTTAATTGTCCAATTCAGTTTTGAAGATATCTAGTAGTCATTGCTTTGGATTTACTTTGACATACGAGTTTTGTTTTCTATTGAAAAATGACGTATTCTCTACACAGTGGTATTATAGGTGCTTGCCATTTCTCTCATTCATTTTTCTATCTCACTCCTCTTCCTTCTCTAATTTTAACCGTTCCCTAGTCACTTATTCTGACATACAATCTCTTTTTTTTAAAAATTTTTGACTTGTTCTTGTACGGTAACTTTGATTAAGGGAGCATCCATTTGATTTTTATGGGGGGGGGNGGGGGGGGGGGGGGGGGGGGGGAGGGTGCAAGGAAGGAACATCTGTTCCTGGAAATTTTTTTCACGCAATTTTTGAGCCCGACATTTTTTTCTAACTCGAAGTAATCCTATCATTTTTTTCGGTCCAAGCCAGAAATTTTGCTTCATAAATGTCATCCTGGTTATTTTTTTTCAGTTTCCTCCTGTCCGGATATTTTTTTTTCGCCAAATTTCCGATCCTGGATTTTTTTTGAAATTCCTTCTTTGCCCCCCCCCTCTAAAATTCAAATGGTTGCTCCCTAAATGGAATCAAAATTTCCAGGGCTAAAATCTACGATTTACCGTCGGAATTAATATTTACCACGCATACGAAACTTCCAGTAATATTGAAATGAAGTTAAAACGTTCTTATTCGTTCTTACTCTCAAGTGGTGTCCTTGTTTCTTAGTGTGTCTGATTTTGTCATTTTCCGTGGATTGTTCGTTCTTTTGATTGACGGTTCGGTTCTCACGGTCAGAAGAGGAGAATTTCCAGGAGAATTTTAGATACTTCTGATGGTTTGCGACTATACATAAAAGGTAATGTAACCTGTATATTGAATTTAAACAATTGACCTGGCTTTGATATCAATAATATAATATCTTAAAAAACTTTCCTTTTTCATTATATTTGTTAAAGTGCTTAAGGTCTACAGGGTAAAATGATGCAATATGATCTTTGATCTATAATAATCATGCAGTATTAATGACTCAACAACACCACGAAAATAAAACCAGAGGCTCCCTGGAGCCTATATCGCTCACCTGGCTTTCAGTTGCCACAATCAAGCTAACATTGTAAATTATACAGTTGAACTTCAGTCTCTCAAACTTTGGTAGAGCAAACACCACCATTAACTTGGACTCTATTTTAAGTCTGATCATGTTTTACTGTACTTCTTTGCTGGGCTTTTTTGACAAATTGTCTTGATAAGGACCACTTTCGACACTAGTTTTGAAGTCGAGACATCATTTGGTAAATGGCAGTCAACAACAAGTATATCTTCAAGTTACGACATCAATATCTATTTGGAAACCAAATTTCATTGAAATCGGACAATGTTGAATTTTCCCACCTTTTTGGCGGCCATTTTGAAAATGGCAGTCAACAAACAATTTTCAACACCGGTTTTGCAGTAGTGACATCAATATCCACTTGGAAACCAAATTTCATTGAGATCAGACAATGTTGATTTGGCAGCCATTTTGAAAATGGTGGTCAA
>MJUU01031021.1:2181-32302 GCA_002080025.1 Modiolus philippinarum
TGCTTTCACAATGTTTAAGCGCAGAAAAATTAAAAATCTCCGTTTTAGCTTTAAAAGGTAAGTTCAATTAAAAAAATTACATTTTGTCTTCAGTGGTTCATATTACAGTTTTATGGTTTTAACATTTAGTGAAAATGATTATTTTCTACAGAAAAACGTGACAAATTTTCAAGCAAACAAGAAAAAAAATCATAACGACAAAGAAAACAAAAACTTCTAAAAATGACAGTGGACATGGACCATGACAACGACGTATTGAAAACCCAATAAGGCATACCTACACTAACACAAAGGTTTAGGGGCGGTAAGGGCCTTTCTTGGCCTGAAAAATAAATTTGGTTGAATTCAAAGAATTGTCTCATTGAAATGTTCTGTTGGTATGGTTTTTCAGTGAGTAGTAGTATTTCTCAAATATTGATCTATGATAACTGAGTTTTTGAGTGTAGAAGACGGAACAAATTGAAGATTTTGTCATACAATGACAAAGTAAGTGAGAACCGAACCGTCAGTCAATGAACGAATAATCCGTGGACAAAGGCAACATCGGAAACACTAAGGACACCACTTGAGAACGGGGCAAAAAATAAAAAATGAAGACACACATACAGATGAACAACACGGACCCAATAAAAACCATGGGTGAGATCAGGTGTACCGGTAGAGTAAGCATCTCCTGCTTCTTATAAGACACCCGCCGTGTTGAACATGTCAACTCCGGTAGTAAAGTCAAATCTGATAGAGTAAAAACAAACTTCAGTTGTAGAGGGAAAGACCTGTTGTCATCTGGGAAACAGATATCCCGTAACGATCGACAAGATCGTGATGTCGGCCGTAAAACGTCTGTGGTGATGACTTTAAGTTTTTGGTAACGTACCCTTGCTGAAATAGTCTATTTGTAAGCAACTGGGCTCTATCAAGGAAGTCGCTGTATCGACCACAAGACCTTGAATAGCGAATGAGTTGCGAGATGTAAACTCCATATGCTGGTGCTTTTGGAATGTTGCCACAAAGAAAAGAGAAGTTTACTATTGGAAAAGTGAAGTCATCAACCTAGTCTGTAATGTACCTCTGTTGTCAATTTCAAGATGAAGGTCAAGGAACGAAGCCGATGTGGAAGTATCTATAGTATCCTTAATTTCAAGCTCTTTTGGATAAATGAGATGAAGAAAATCACAAAAGCGAGGGTTGTTTAGTGATAAAATATCATCTATATAACGAAAGCTGAAATTAAAGGACTGGGCCAGTTTTTGTCGTTATTTTGAAGAAGCTCTTCAATGAAAGTTTGGCTAATTGTGACTGCTTTTACTGTATATGATATATATAGAGCTCATGCAAGAACCACCAGAATATTTATAGTAGAGGTTCAATTCATTTGTACCAATAAGATGGTAATTTATCTAATAGGTTCTTGAAAGCGCCCGATATTTCCGGCCAAGAAAACTGCTAGAAAATCTGCTAAATTCGGTATATTTCTATAAAGGAGCCTTTTCATAACGCCAGAACAGTAACTATTGTGACGTCATTGGTTCTAACTTCTGTATTTTTTTTTCTTTAAATGGGATCTCGACTTTGAAACGAACATGAAAGAAAATCTCGGGGTGCACCTAAGAAATTCACTGGATTCTTGGGCCAAATCGACCCCTTCTTTTCCATGTATTACAATCCTTTACAGCATACCAGCACTGACTACAAATAACTGAAAGAAATCATTTCATACAACGCATAAGGATTTACCAATAAAAAGTTACCGTTAAATCAATCTTCGAAATCAAAGATTTGAATAAGAAGTATCAATTCTCGTGAAGAGCTTTTTGTTTTGGTAAATTAGTTCTTTTTGTCCACTTTCTGATACTAATTATACAAATCCTATCGTGCAGTTTATATATGTTTCCAGGAAATCATAGCTCATTTGGAATTATACGAATTTAATACTGGTTTTTAGGAAATAACGTATGTATAAGCTCCGGCAAGTCACTCAAAACTTTACAGAAAGTCCTATGGACTTCATTTAGTTTGTGAGTGAGCTGCTTGATAATTTCCAGAAAACCAATGTTAAATTCTATACAGCGATGGAAACGTTCAACATTCCCTACCACACGCACACGATTCACACGATGAACGCACACGATTCACACGTTGAGCGCACACGATTCGCACGATGAACGATACAGAAAGTTCTCAATCGTGTATCGTGTACCGTGCACCGTGTCGGTTAAATGATCTAATATATTTTCATAACTCGAAATGAAAAAAATATGAGCAGGCAATAAAAGCCGAGAGTCTTAAAATTTGACAGCATAAATAAAATGGTAATTTACAATGTGATACATATAGATAAAACAACTGTTAATTATGACAAAAGAAAACAGCCGTTTTTCCATATGAAACAACATTTATGACATCAGTGTTGCAATCTTTCTCTCGGAAACTGTCTCCACTTTTGCCGTAACAATATCATGATAGGGTCGGCAAAAAAAAAAAATTAAATAAAAAAAAATAATAATAAATACAATAAACAATGTAAAGAAAAAAATAATTAAAGTTAAATAAAAAAGTCCTGATATATAGTAATGAAAGATGCTGCAAAATCAGCCACAATTACCTAAGAAAGGAAACATTACTTTTGAATTACATTTAGACAATACTGAAACTTTCAATAATTTAACAATAAATATTTTGTCTATCTTATTTTATACCAGTGTCCGCAACACTAAAACTTCATATAATTTAACCATAAATATAAAAGAAAGGGAGCGTTTCCTGTATTTAATATCATACCGGTGTCCGCAATACTAAAACTTTATGAAATTTAACCATAAATATAAAAGAAAGAAAAAATTTTCTGTATTTAATATTATACCGGTGTCCGCAATACTAAAACATGGCAAAATTTAGCCATAAATATAAAAGAAAGCGTTTTCTGTATTTAATATTATATTGGTGTCCCCAATACTAAAACTTTATGAAATTCAGCCATAGAAATAAAAGAAAGAGAGCGTTTTTATACTGGTGTCCGCTATACTAAAACTTTATAAAATTTAACAATAAATATAAAAGAAAGGGAGCTTTTTCTCTAATTTATATTATCCTGCATGAAATATGCCGCCCGTAAACGACATGTTAACCAGGCGTAACTTTATGAAATATCCAGGCGTAAATTTACACTGCTGGTATATTAAAGAACCAGGCGTCAAATAAGGCGGAAACCAGGCGTAAACCAGGCGTAAATTGAGGCGTAATATGTAAATTAGTCCGCCTGGTTTTGTACCAAGCGTAAATCCTAGCCAGGCTTAAATCCTAGCCAGGCGTAAATCTAACCAGGCGTTAATCAAATCCAGGCGTAAATCCAAACCAGGCGTAAATCAAGCCAGGCGTATCCAATCATAAATCCTAAGTATAACAGTATAACTGTAGATACAGGTGATAACCAAAAACAATGTTTGGAGGGTAAAATGTTTTTTATTTAAAAAAAATGTAAAAGCTAAGTCTATTTACTCCTACTGAGAACTTTTTGACCGGTTCAGATCATCGCATAGGAGATACAAAGCTTTCCTAACTCCTTGTTTCAATCGTTATGTTATTCAAGCTACTGTTGGTTGCTTTTTCAAATCTGAACTCTGAGTGTTCCTAATTTGTTTCTTCTTTGTGTGTTTTACCCTTTATATACCAAAAACACGTACAATATATCAGGAGAAACAACTTCCCCATAGAAAATAACCAATGGAATTCCAATAATTAACAATATATTCCTCTCAAACCAGTACTAAGGGCAGTGTTGAACTTAAATGAGGTATAAGCAAAGCTCTCTTGAAGGCATTTTTTTTACCATGTATTTCTTAATTGTGTCATGTGTATTTACTACATATATCCACTTATTTCTTAATTACAGTTTATAATATATCATGTTATATGTGTTATCAGGATGGCTTGAAATCTTTTCTGTGATATCAAATGTTATCAATTTGCGACCATACAAAAAAATGCAAGAGGTCTGTTAAATATTGCAACCAATGTTCTTGAATGGTGGTCAGTGCTTATAGTGTATCTATATCATGTACATATGTTACAATTTTTCTTTGTCCAGAATTCCATTGTTTGCCCTTTAACAGTTTAAGTGATGGCACGTTCTAACATGAATAGTTGTTCCTTAAATTTGAAAATTTCAACTGCCAGTCATGTCTCTAGTTTGATACGTGTGATACAAATAAAATAAATTCGTTTGAGAACACCGCGCGTGCAAACAACGTACAAAATTGTCACTGATGATCTTTAGGACTAGGGATAATAATATTAACGGAATTGAGGCCTGGTGAACATTTCAAAATATTATTTCGGTCGGCGGTTTAGTGATGCATTGCTTACCTACACCACGGTATTCCATACCGTATAGCTCATTATTTGTCTTTTAATGTAAATTATGTGATACAGATCGTATAAATTGTGTGCTGAAAAAATATTAACAACAATTTTTGTTGAGCTGGCATCTCATCTTAATTTTGCGCAAAATGATGCTGAGAAATGCTCACGCTGATTGGATACGATGCAACTTCCTCAGTGTGGCTGACCAATCAGAGTTACCAACTTATCGGACTTTCGGTATAACAGAAATACACCGCGTGATATAAACACAGAATTCGAAGAAATACTAATTACGACTTGGGCATCGGTAAAAGAATTGTTTACACTAAACATGCTAAAGAATAATCTTCACTTATGAAATGTAACGTATTTACGTTCTGTTTTATTTTTTTTTTAATCTTCCAAATGTGCTTTCATTTTTACAACAATCTCGTACGTATAGACTAGTCGCAGTTGTGGAAAAGCTGCTGTGAAATTCACTCTCATCGATCTTTCCATTCTTCTAGAAATTCATTCAAATTGTGGTGCCGAGTACAGACTACGTCGCCAGTACTAGTCACCAGTCTATGCCTTCTGATAGTACGTGGTGACGCAATACCCAAGACTACACAAGTTCCCTACATGTGCATCTTTATTGTTTAACCGTGTGATATACTTTGCATGTTGTGCCGTGACTTCCTGAATCGGACTAAGGATTCCAGGTTAGTTGCGTTTATTTGCATAATTATATATATATATATATATATATATATACGTCTGAAAATCAGCCCAACATTGTTAGATCTGCACATTGGTAGTTCCCTCTCCGGGATTCGAACCATAACTGTTGTGACATCTATGGCAACACCGCCTGCACTACGTCCAGCGCCCTAGACCACGCGGCTACCTAGGCTATATAAAAATATAGCTTTCGGCAACCGGGTGATACCTCCTCGTAGGTTTAATCTAGGGTTGTAACGCAGTACATGATGTATATGTGCTCGTGCAGATCAGCTGTGTGTATAGCAGGGAGGATTCAATGTCTTTCGACAAGGAATGCCGCCACACAAAGTTATAATTTTTATATAGTTGTCTGAAGTATGTGACAGCTCAATATATATATATGTTTCGTGCACTCGAAGTCCACGACAAAATATCTTCAAATAGTTGTCTGTTAGTAGTAATTGTCAACAATCGCCGATCATACGAGACATTATTCGTGGGTTCCCCCATATATAGGCGCTTCAGTCTTGGACAAGTCTGCTGGTTAAAATAATAATAAAAAAAAATAATGACAAAAGGGGAGGGGTGGTAAGTGACAACAAAGATATTTATTCTTATTCTGTTGAAATTCGAAAAAATCCAGTGAAAAATAATAATTATTATTGCAGTTTTTTGGCAACCGTCCAAAATACGAGGTTAATTATTGTGATTTCAGTCAATGTTGCCAAGAAAAATATAAATAACAACCTTTTATTACAGTTGCATTATTTGAAATAATAAGAGCATCCCATTGATTTCTGAATTTACAGTATTTGACCCATGTCTTTGATGTACATGAAGATAAAAAATAATCTTCTCGAGTCCTACTTTAGGTGATTTCTCAGGAAATGAGTTTAAAATAGTAGAGTCCACATTTACGCCTCTTAACAGAATTTCCAAAGTCGAAGAAACAATTTACGCCTTGTTAAAAAATTAGAGTCCAAATTTACGCCTGCTTTTTACTTAGAAAATGTTTACGCCGGCTCCTATTTGAAATAGAATGAAATTACGCCTGGTTGCTAGAAAAGTACGCCTGGTTCTTACAAAATTACGCCTCACTTTACGCCCGTAAATAATTTGGATTTACGTGTCCTGCTCACATACGCCTGATTTATAACACGTAAATACTTGTTACGCCTGGATTACGCCTCAAAACCAGGCGGATTACGCCTGATCACTTCGTACGGGATACCGGTGTTCGCAATACTAAAATTTTATAGAATTTAACCATAAATATAAAAGAAAGGGAGCTTTTTCTCTATTTAGTATTATACAGGTGTGTGCAATACTGAAACTTTATCAAATTTCACCATAAATATAAAAGAAAGGGAGCGTTTTCTGTATTTAATATTATACCGATGTCCGCAATACTAAAACTTTATAAAATATAACCATAAATATATAAGAAAGGGAGCTTTTTCTCTATTAAGTATTATACCGGTCTCCGCAATACTAAAACTTTATAAAATTTAACCATAAATATAAAAGAAAGGGAGTTTTTCTATATTTAGTAATATACCGGTGTCCGCAATACTAAAACTTATATAAAATTTAACCATAAATATAAAAAAAAAGGGAGCGTTTTCTGTATTTAATATTATACCGGTGTCCAGAATAATAAAACTTTATAAAATTTAACCATAAATATAAAAGAAAGGGAACTTTTTCTCTATTAAGTATAATACCGGTGTCCGCAATACTAAAACTTTATAAAATCTAACCATAGATATAAAAGAAAGGAAACTTTTCTCTATTTAATATTATATCGGTGCCCACAATACTAAAATTTGGCAAAATTTTACCATAAATATAAAAGAAAGGGAGCGTTTTCTGTATTTAATATTATATTGGTGTCGGCTATACTAAAACTTTATAAAATTTAACCATAAATATAAAAGAAAGGGAGCCTTTTCTCTAATAATATTATACCGGTGTCCGCAATACTAAAACTTTATAAAATCTAACCATAAATATAAAAGAAAGGGAGTTTTTTTCTGTATTTAGTATTATACCGGTGTCCGCAATACTAAATCTTTATCAAACTTAACCATAAATATAAAAGAAAGGGAGCTTTTTCTCTATTTAGTATTATACCGGTGTCCGCAATACTAAAACTTCATAAAATTAAACCATAAATATAAAAGAAAGGGAGCTTTTTCTCTATTTAGTATTATACCTGTGTCCGCAATACTAAAACTTTATAAAATTTAACCATAAATATAAAAAAAGGGAGCTTTTTTCTCTATTTAGTATTATACCGGTGTCCGCAATACTAAAACTTTGTAAAATTTAACCATAAATATAAAAGAAAGGGAGTTTTTTCTCTGTATTTAGTATTATACCGGTGTCCGCAATACTAAATCTTTATCAAACTTGACCATAAATATAAAAGAAAGGGAGCCTTTTCTCTATTTAGTATTATACCGATGTCCGCAATACTAAAACTTTGTAAAATTTAACCATAAATATAAAAGAAAGGGAGCGTTTTCTGTATTTAATATTATACCGGTGTCCGCAATACTAAAACTTTATAAAATTTAACCATAAATATAAAAGAAAGGGAACGTTTTTCTGTATTTGATATTATACCAGTGTCCGCAATACTAAAACTTTATCAAATTTAACTATCAATATAAAAGAAAGGGAGCTTTTTCTCTATTTAGTATTATACTGGTGTCCGCAATACTAAAACTTTATAAAATTTAACCATAAATATAAAAGAAAGGGAGCGTTTTCTGTATTTAATATTATACCGTTGTCCAGAATACTAAAACTTTATAAAATTTAACCATAAATATAAAAGGGAACCTTTTCTCTATTTAGTATTATATCGGTGTCCGCAATACTAAAACTTATAAAGTCTAACCATAAGTATAAAAGAAAGGGAGTATTTTCTGTATTTAATATTATACCGGTGTCCAGAATACTAAAACTTTATCAAACTTAACCATAAATATAAAAGAAAGGGAGTTTTTTTCTATTAAGTATATACCGGTTTCCGCAATACTAAAACTTTATAGAATTCAACCATAAATATAAAAGAAAGGGAGCTTTTTCTCTATTTAGTATTATACTGGTGTCCGAAATACTAAAACTTTATAAAATTTAACCATAAATATAAAAGAAAGGGAGCTTTTTCTCTATTTAGTATTATACCGGTGTCCGAAATACTAAAACTTTATAAAATTTAACCATAAATATAAAAGAAATGGAGCTTTTTCTCTATTTAGTATTATACCGGGGTCTGCAATATTGAAACTTTATAAAATTTAACCATAACTATAAAAGAAAGGGAGTGTTTTCTGTATTTAATATTATACCGGTGTCCGCAATAGTAAAACTTTATAAAATTTAACCATGAATATAAAATAAACGGAGCTTTTTCTCTATTTAATATTATACTGGTGTCCGAAATACTAAAACTTTAAAAAATTTTACCATAAATATAAAGTGTCCGCAATACTAAAACTTTATAAAATTTAACCATCAATATAAAAGAAAGGGAACTTTTTCTCTAATGAGTATTATACCGGTGTCCGCAATACTAAAACTTTATAAAATTTAACCATAAAAAAAGAAAGGGAACTTTTTCTCTAATAATATTATACCGGTGTCCGCAATACTAAAACTTTATAAAATCTAACCATAAATATAAAAGAAAGGGAGTTTTTTCTGTATTTAGTATTATACCGGTGTCCGCAATACTAAATCTTTATCAAACTTAACCATAAATATAAAAGAAAGGGAGCTTTTTCTCTATTTAGTATTATACCGGTGTCCGCAATACTAAAACTTCATAAAATTAAACCATAAATATAAAAGAAAGGGAGCTTTTTCTCTATTTAGTATTATACCGGTGTCCACAATACTAAAACTGAATAAAATGTAAACATGAATATAAAAGAAAAGGAGCTTTTTCTCTATTTAGTATTATACCGGTGTGCGCAATACTGAAACTTTATAAAATTGAACCATAAATATAAAAGAAAGGGAGCACTTTCTCTATTTAGTAAAATACTGGTGTCCGCAATACTAAAACTGCATAAAATTTAACCATGAATATAAAAGAAAGGGAGTTTTTTCTCTATTTAGTATTATACAGGTGTGCCCAATACTGAAACTTTATCAAATTTCACCATAAATATAAAAGAAAGGGAGCGTTTTCTGTATTTAATATTATACCGATGTCTGCAATACTAAAACTTTATAAAATTTAGCCATAAATATAAAAGAAAGGGGGCTTTTTCTCTATTTAATATTATACCGGTGTTCGAAATAGTAAAACTTCACATAATTGAACCATAAATATAAAAAAGGCACTTTTTCTCTATTTTATATCATACCGGTGTCCGCAATACTAAAAGTTGATGTACTTTAACAATAAATATAAAACAAAGTGTACTTTTTCTCTACTTTATATTATACCAGTGTCCACAATGATTAAACCGTATAATAAGTTTCATCTGATTAGGCTTCTATTCTTCTACCATATTGAACAGCCTGCATTATTAAAATTGAATATTTTATTTTGATTAAATAGACTTAAATAAAGGTTTGCGTTCCTAACCAATAACTGTTTTTGTCACAAAAAGCGGCAGTGATACTTAATTTGATAATATTTTATTTTCTTCTTGTAAAATCGGCGGTTGAAAAACAAAAATGTGTTGTGCAGAAAATTGGCAATCCTATCTATAAAATGCGGAATTTAAATGAAACGAGTAAACGCACGTTACACGATACACGCAATGAACGTTACGCGTTACACGATACACGATGAGCGCACACGATTTACACGATGAACGCAAACGGTATACACGATGAACGCACACGATTCACACGATGAGCGCTAATTTGGGAATGTTTAACGTTTCCCACGCTGTCACACATTACATACCATCCATATCCTTTAAATTCCAGTGAGGTCCTCTAATTACTTCGGCCCCTACACATATTCCCCTTGCTGTTATTTTCTTCTCCATAATATCAATTCTAGGGGCTAATAAAATTCTATAAATAATCAAATGAATATCATTGTAGTTTTAACTTATCTGTATTTAGTTGTGATTTTAGGGTTTTTGTTAAAGTTTTATTTCGGTGTCAAATTCACAATTTTTGTTTGGTATGTAGTTTATTTTAGTATATCAAGATATCAGTGGGGCTTGTTTTGTATATTAAGGACAGTAATCAATCCAAAAACATAAACAGGTTAAAGTCTTCAAACAAGAAAAATGGTTCCACTTGCAGAACTGAAAGCACAATGTATGCTGTTGGTTATAAACGCTGCATGATGATCTATGTAGGTAAGACTTATCGAAGATAGGGTCATCGTTTAGGCAAACATAAACAGAGCGTCATAAATGAAAAATATAGCCAAATAGTTGAACAATTTCGACGGGCTAACCACAGCACACTGGAAATGCATGTAACTCTCCTGATACAAATAATAGGATGGTCATGTAACAAATTGTTATTAATTTTCTTGGAAATGTCGACCATTTGGCAGGAATGTTAAGAAACAGTCCATTTGAAGATCAAATTCTTGACTTGAAATTAAATATTTGCATAGTACAGAATACAAATCTTTTTATTTTCGTTTTTGATTAAGGTAGTAGACCCAGGGTAACCCTAAAATTTTCCACAAATTCAATTTTCTTTAAATTTGCAGTATGAAACAATTTCTAGAAAAAAATTTGAAAAGTTTTACCGTAAAAGTTTGGATCTACAGTTCACAGAAACACCGCTATTTTATGATCCTTACATTCTGTTCAGAAATCAACATGCGGCATATACTACTGTACTGTATATAAATAAGAAGAGGCAGGAATTAGCGATTAATCCCTAAAATGTTACATAGAAACTTTTTGACCTAAATATCAAATAATAATTATGGGCATGAATTAAGTGATTATTTGCAGTTCAAAGGAAATAATATTAACACATTGCTGAAAACAGAGCTTCATTCAATTTCTCCTAGACGAAAATCATATAATTCAATTTTTCACCAAAAACTGACGAATTACAGATCATCCACACATATGACTTGTATCAATATTTTATACAAATTCACCGTACCATTTTTTACAATGATAGGAAAACTGCATACAAAATCAAAATATTCCTTGATGCTGACCGTCAAGTTGACAGAATTACTTCTCTTGTCAAATATCTGACTTCAATTTATTTTCAATACTTTAAGACGCCATTCAAAAACCAGGAGATTTTAATACAGGCGTTATGAAGTGTTTTATTAAAGAAGTGTAGTTTCATGATAAGATAGATATTTTAATGGTAAATGCAATATTGTAATAAAGGAAAATTATGTTAAAAAATCAGGCATATCTCCCTGTTGCATATCTCTGTCTTTAGCTGATTAAAGCTTTTCTGTTGAGAGCTCATTTGTAATTTGTTCTCGTTCAGCTTTACACAACTTTCGGATTATTGATTTTCAGGTTATGGCTCAAATGCTGTGATTTGATCAGAACTGAAGAGACATAAATGGCCATATGCAAAAATTAAGTTCATAGAAAGTTCTGTATTTGGTTATTTATTACCACTGGGTCGATGACTCTGCTAAAGGACTGTTAATCCTTGACGGTATTAACCAACCTAGTAGCAAGTTTTTTGGTGCTGGCCCAAAACCGACTTGCAAGATCTAAATATAGGATTTATTTTTAAAAACTAAGGAGTATCTGCCTCTTGCATGGCTCTGTCCGTAACTGATTTTGGCTTCTTCTCTATTTTAGTTTAATTGGTAATTTCTTCTCTATCACCTTTAAACATATTTTGAATTATGGATTTCGGAATGTTTTGATATCTTTTGCACTGAAGATACATAAGTTGTCGAAATTGTCCTATGTAGAAACTAAATTCACAGAAACTGCCGCATTTTGTTATACCCACATTAACAAAGATATGGACATCAAATGCTTATTTTTGCACAAAAACCTTTAAAGATATCCCTGAAAATAAAAGAAAATATAATGTAAGGTAAATCTTACTTCAAATTAGTGATTTATTCTAGTGGCATGTCATATAAATACGACTCAATGTCAAAACTCCCAACACATGCATAACAGCTACTATTTACAAATAGATGTCCGGTAAAAGGAAAATGTTTTTCTTCCTTTCTAGTATATCGTCAGAAATTTATGGAATTTATGTTTATTTTTATATGTGTTTTCTTGATAATTTAAAGAAAAACACTTACAGGCGACACTTTTTTCCAATTTGGTTCCACTTGATTATAAACGTATCCTGGTTTGGGAGTTGAAGATCAATTAACTGTATGATAGTTGAAAGTAATGTATAGTCGAAACTGTGAAGTTTTGCTCATGTTAAGATAAACTTTCTGTGATATTTCTTTCAATAAAAACATATGGATACGAAATGAATGTATTTTGGAGCACCTTATTGAAAGAGATGTAGCTCATATTAATACAATATTGTGTGTCCATTATTTATGTTCCATTATCTACATTTTTAACTCACTTGCTTGATTCCGGTGTATCAATTCTGTAAAATGCGTGTTTCACATCATGTTTGTCATTCATATAGCACCGGGTACAAAGATTTATATTTCTGCATGATTTGCATTTCCATCTCATTCCATATATTGGTGAAGATCCACAATTTTGACATTTAACATTACAATGTGAGCATCCTAAAAAATCTATACACTTAAAGAATGTATTTGAATTAAAGATATTTTATTGCTCAAATAAAGCAGAGGGATCGGGCACAAATTATAACAAAATTATTTAAAGCCCCCCTGTCTAAAATTTACAACATAACAAATCTTTTACAATAAAGATACAACATCTAATTAAGTATTACACATTTAACACACTCTGGGCACACAGGAGCTACAGTTAATCGTCATATAAGTGGGAGGTTGATGCATCATTACACCTGGTTTAACCCACCATTTTTTTTTATAAAATACCCGTTCCAAGTAGGGAATACGACGGCGTGTCAAAAATGTTCTGTGTTGGATTGTGTTTCCCTGATTTAGTCGAATGTTATACGGATTTTCATTACTGGTCTCTCCCTTTGATCGATTCGTACTTTTGTTGTCACTTTCATTAAGAAAGATTGATGAAAACAGACAAATCAACAAAAGGTAATATTTAAAGTATGATGTTCACAAAAACATAATTCTCGTAACTTATGATCACAATGTCAATACACTGTTGATGTATTTAAGTAATGATATCAAATGATAACAATAACAATGTTGGTTGAGTATTACAACGAAAAGTATGTATGACCCTTCCCATATTACATCAAACTTGTATATTTTGTAACATTGCAGATTCATCTCATATATTATACGTCAATTTACGGCTCCTTGAAATAAAGATGGAATTTACTGAGTTTTGCGTTTAATGAAATAATACATTAAAATTACAAATGCGCTATAAACTCGTATTATTCTTGGTTAATGTAAATGGAAATGAAAGTTCTTTCGTATAACCTATATGTATGTTTACTCTACTTCTTTTGATGAGCGGGGGCTGGATGGCTGAGTGGTTAAGGTAATTATACTACCTATACATCCACCGTAGTCTTTCACAACTGCAGTGCGAGTTCGCGAACCGCTTTGTACATTACAGTTACCTGTTGTTCTCGGCAAGTGAGTGGCTGAATTCAATTATGACGTCAAATATGTTTCCGTTTAACGACTTTACCATTGTGATGCCATGAAAAAGGCGTCCATCCCCGATGACGTCACGCTCAAAAAACATATTTATTTCAGATTGTCGGAAAGAGGGGTTAATTTTTTGTCCCAAATCTCATTGAAATCATTAGAGAAATAAAATCCACAACCGTATCTCGTGAGAAGTGACATTTCTACACTCTCGATAGTTAAATTTTCAAATATTTAAACGGCCGGCAAGCCTCGCGTTTAAGAATTTGAAAATTTCACTATCTCTAGTGTAGAAATGCCGTTTCTAACTCGATGCAGTTGTGGATTCTATATATCAATCAATCAATCTTTAAAGACAGTTAAACAAGATTAATTTCCTTTTATTGAAAACTTGAACAAAAATACTATTGATAAAACTAAAATGTACAATCATTTTAACAACTTTGCCCCTTAAACTAACAAAATAACGAAAAATTCAAAGTCGAGACAAAAAATTTAATTTTCAACAAAACGTCATTAAAGTCCTTATATAGCAATGATGCAAATTTTTCTTCAGAAACGGGTGAGTCCTGATTAATTTGCAATAAGTAAAATTAAAATAATTGAAAAAAATTAAAAATCTATTTTTGCTCTTCCTCTTGGCGTGCGGCAGTACGGCAGTACATTAAAAACGAAAAAAAAACTGAATTTAATTTCAATCTTTTGTTGTAAAACATAATACAATTTACGTCCTTTGTAGAGGTAAATATCAGCATTAATAGACAGTAGGAAGAAATACTTATTTATATTTCTAGTTAAAACTCATATCGACCAATGCAAAAGTCCTGCTTCTGTTTTATTACATATTCTAACATGGCTCCTGTTAATCGTCAACCAGTTTAATACTCGATAATCATATATTTCGCACATACGCAAATGGTATCGGAATATGAGTAAACGGGATGAAAAACAACATTGTTTTTAATTTTCTTCGTCTCGTTTATGAAGGAAATAAAGGTTAAGAACAGTTTTTAACTAAATCATGCTATTAAGACACGTAAATGTGTATTGTTTTTAGTTTCGATATGAATTTTGAACTTGCATCTGTTTGAAAACTTCAGATTGTGTATTGTGATGTCATAGACACAGACAGCATTGGAGGTGGGAAATCCGCCTTCTCTTAGGTCGTTTCAGAATGGAAAATTCAATTTTCTGTTATATAAGAATCGAAATAATTCATGGCAGGTTATGGTTATTGTCATGTAACCATGGGCTAGGCCTTTATATTCGTAAATTTAACCCCTCGCTAACGCTCTGGGTTAAATTCGAATATAAAGGCCCAGCCCATGGTTGAATTTCCAATAACCATATACATGCCATGAATTATTTCTTAAATAATCATACACATTCCTTGAGTCAGTTCAGGTGCAGATGAGATGCAAATTTCTAAATCGAGATGACAAAATGTAGAACTTTAAAACGCATTCCCAGATTGTGCTTCGCTTTTTTCCCTAATGTCGATAACCTTCTAGGTATTTGCACAAAGCAGTTTATATTTTGCAAAATGCTGCTCAAGTCTTCGGAATCCAGTCTCGCACTTCCCCTCGTGTTAGATTCTTAATATGATATGTCAATTTTGATTGACCGCGGTCAATTTTTTTATTTAAATCTAACAATTTTAAAACGCATGGCATGTCAGATGACAGAGTCTAACCAAATGATTTAATATCAATATAATTATTTTGTAATAAATTTATATTAACTTATTATTACATTCTAATGCATATAATTGACGTATCAGGATATAATAGGATAACAAAAAATTAATATGTTTAATTTTGTCATTTTGATAATGTAACAGAAAGGGCCATTGTGCGCTATAATTATTTTGCAAATTTAAAAATCACTTTTAATTCAAGACCTACGTCAGTAACATATTTCTGAATTACGTTTCAAGTACCTTTGAATAAAAACGTTATTATCTCCCTTTTAAATATACCATCTGATCTAACCTGTAAATGTTGAGTTGTTTATAGTATAGAGGTGTAATGGACGCAGATTTATAGGTATTATCAGTAGTGATATACTGCCTCCATTTGTTGTTGAAGTAATATTTTACAGTTTATATTGCATGCCATTCCAAACGACTACTAGTTCAGCAGCAAACGGGGTCAGGTATTTGGCCTACTAATACAACTGAAACTTACCACATACAATTTTTCAATAAGGTTCTGTACATTATTATTTCAAAGTGATTACAAGCATTTTAGGGATTTAGGAAACTGGCATATTGATGGCTTCCCATTATTTAATTTCATGCTATATAACTTACTCACCAGCAGGTGATGTATCAAAAACTCTGAGATCGTATTTATTTTCTGATGCATTGTAACAATACTGTCTCCCAGAATCCCATATTACTTTTACTTTGTTATCGTCAGAATCGTCTGGGAACACAAGAGTTCCTAGAAATCCTTCACCATTATCTTGGTACAGATAGTCCCAGTCTGGTCCACGTACAACACGTGTTCCTGGCTTGATCTGTAAAATTACCAAACCACTAATTTACCTAAAGGACATCTGTTGGGCAAATAACTGTGGATGTGTTTTCCTTTCAAAGACAGGGTTACTATTGGCATTGTGTTAAGATAACTTAAATTGATGAAATAGACTAATACATCACTTCCGGTTATGAGAATGACTTTTATGCTACACTTCTTAGTCCAGGTTAAGAAATTATTTGAAAGCTACGGACTAGTAGTTGATATGGGAAAAAAGCCGCGGTTTTCAAAAAACGTTTTTTGAAAACCGCGGCTTTTTTCCCATATCAACTACTATCTACGGGACTAACGAAAATAAGCAATTGTTATTCACTACAGTTGAGACGGGTAAAACGGGCTAGATTCTTGGTTCACTCACATTTTTTACGTTGCTTGCGGTTTAAGCATAACACGGGTTATACATAACACTGACGTGTATCTCTGGTTCTACACTTTTGATTCCTATATATTTCTAGTAAGTCTGACAGGTCGTCACCAGTTACTCTCTCTATAACAAATATATTGCTAAAAGGATAATATAAATATACGATTTCCCCTTGAATATCAAGTATTTCGTAAAAACCATACACCTTTGTTTATATTTTTTTTAGATTGGTCAAATCATATGCAAGCATTTTTTTTAACTGATTTTTTATTAAAAAAGTCAAACAGTATTACTTGTCATAACGGTTATGCACCCTCCTACCTGAAATACACTCATAATTTTTATCTAATAAATATTCGGGTTATAAAAAATGACAACGATTCCCGTATATTTTTCAGAAAAGTCTAATACGAATAATTTTAAAACAATACAAGGAGTAAAAAATATGCCGAGTGATTACTTCCGGTTACTCGCCGTGGGCCCTTCGGGGTCGGGGAAAACGAATTTGCTAATGCACCTTTTATTTAAACCCTTATTGTATTACGACAAAATTATTCTTTACGCAAAAAACTTAGAACAACATTACTATAAGGAACTAATTCGAAGATTCGAGGAAATAGCGGAAAAACTAGGTGTGTCTCTGGAAGATTTATTACAACTATCTAATGGTAAAGTTGAAGACATCGACTGCGAGGACGAAGCCGGTGATAAACAAAAAATCGTAATTTTTGACGACTATATTTGTTCACAACAAGATCAATCTTCTATTGTAAAATACTTTACAGGCGGAAGGCACAAGAAAATGAGCGTAATTTATTTGAGTCAGTCTTATTTTCGGGTACCTAAAGACTGTCGTTTAAATTGTAATTTCTACATAGTGTATAATTTTTTAACTACTAGAAATAAATATTCTTTCCTATATCTTAACTTACCAGAGAAGAAATTCATTGTTTTGATCAGGAAATTCAATCTTAACGTGTTAAAACAAATTACTTTTTCATTTAATCTCCTTTTTGTACCCCTAACAGGTAAACGATACAATTTAGTGAAACTGCGACAAAAATCAATAGACGTCAAGATTAAGTTGTTGGTAGTTTTCCATTCATTTTCACAATGTACATGTTAGATAAACAACGACATATATTTTTGTATTTGTGTTTACTATTAAGGGATATAAATTCCATACATAAACTAATTTTTTTCTACGGTATGTTATTTCAGGCAGAGGAAAAAATAATAATAATGGATAGTTATAATACGAATAGTGATTTTATAAATCAGGATATAAAAATAGCAACCCGGAAGAATCACGCCATGCTGGATTAAACTTTTCTCGGAGTTAACTTGTGGAAGAATTTGTGCGTGTTTTTTTTTCATGGATTTAATAAATCTTTATTATTTTTCTGCTTTGTCAATTGATGTATGACAAAGTTACCGTATACATTATGGATTTATTAAATATTGTATATACGTCACGAATTTATGTGGACTGTCTACCGCCCGATAGACAAAGCACATAAATTCATGACGTATGAGGTTTATGTGGACTGTCTACCGCCTGCTAGACAAAGCACATAAACCTTTAACGTATACACATTGTATATTTGTCACGAATTTATGTGGACTGTCTACCGCCTGCTAGACAAAGCACATAAGCCTTATACGTCACGAATTTACGCGGCAGCTTCCTATAGGGACAGATTTATTCTTATCCAAGAAAATTCTTCCCTTTTACTCGTTTTTATTTGCACTTCTTTCAAAGTTTGTGAGGTGAAGAATACTGAAATGATCAATACCTTGTTCTTTAGATGTCCTATTTAGATGTACTTTTTTCATGCTAAATTCTCTTGTGTTTTTTACTTCTTTGCCCTTCAACATCTTGTTAAAATCTTCTTGAGTTAACTTAGTTTTATTTAGCCCTTTTCCCTTTTTCTTATCACTAATTACATTGTCTGTATCTATCATTACAGTCATGTATAACTAGGTGCAATATAAACCGCCTTACTTATCTTGGCGTTTTTCTAATAGTCGTTAGCCAAGTCACCTAAGTTATTACCATTATAATTAGGTATTAGTTTTGCTTGCTCACCGGGCACATGAAGACTATCAGTGTCAGTATAATAAAAGTCTAACTCTGTTTTGTTTTCTGGGTTCAGTCTAGTCATATGTTCATACATAATCTTGTGGCTATATTGATTGATTGATTGAATATTGTTTAACGTCTACTCAGGTTCAGTGACATGGAACTAATTTTTTATGGCTGATGAACTTCGATCATTTATTGTGATAAATTTGTGGGCGGGGCATCCGTGTCTTATAAACACAATCTCTAGTTTGTTTTTTTAAACTAGTACAAAATGTATGCATAATTAACGCATGATTTATTATTAAATTCCTCAACATGCTCAACCTTACTTAGATTTTAATTATCATATTTATGATTTATGATGAGAGCAGTTGTATTTTCTTGTACATGTATACATTTGGTAAAACAATTCCCCGTGGTAGAGATGTATGCTCTTTATTTTTCTTAGATATGGTGTACTTGTACATGAGATAATATCTCACGTGTACACTTTTTTCAATTACTTTTATTCAAATTAATGTAAATTCTAAAACCCAAGGATAAACTCCCTCCATCGTAGTTTTGTCCTTAGCTATATTTGATATAACTGATTATTTGGATTTCCTTTGGTTTTATGCATTTTAAACATTTTCTTTAAATTATGGATTTCCTTTGTTTGGGTTCTAGTGCTGCTGATGAGGAATAAATTTTCGAAATGGCCATACAGCTCATTAAAATCATTGCAGTTGGAGTTAACATATGTGTTATGATCTCATGTTCATTTACTCCATATCCTTTCGTAAAATATTTAATACAGGAGTTTGTCTTTTATTGCAGTGTGGAGTTGGTAAAACAATTCCCCGTGGTAGAGATGTATGCTCTTTATTTTTCTTAGATATGGTGTACTTGTACATGAGATAATATCTCATGTGTACACGTTTTTCAATTTCTTTTATTCAAATTAATGTAAATTCTAAAACCCAAGGATAAACTCCCTCCATCGTAGTTTTGTCCTTAGCTATATTTGATATAACTGATTATTTGGATTTCCTTTGGTTTTATGCATTTTAAACATTTTTTTTAAATTATGGATTTCCTTTGTTTGGGTTCTAGTGCTGCTGATGAGGAATAAATTTCCGAAATGGCCATACAGCTCATTAAAATCATTGCAGTTGGAGTTAACATATGTGTTATGATCTCATGTTCATTTACTCCATATCCTTTCGTAAAATATTTTAAATTCAAAGCAATACATCCATGAGAGAGGACATAAATTGATCTTTTTGTCCACTGTACATGTTTATGACAGTATGTCCTGTATGTTGGGAGACTGTTAGATTTCTTGCAAAAAAGTTCATGCAGAATGTTTCTGTATTTGATTCTCACTTTCAAAATGTTGAGAGTTGCTTCATTGACAAATCAGGGGGTCTGAATGTTTGAACCTCACCTTTTATTAGAGAATTTATGCAAAATTTACAAAATTATTACAAAAAAAGAAACCATTGGAAGGCGCCGTTTATTGAAGACTGGATCTACTGGTGTGCTTTCAGGTGTTAATAATCATTTTCTGTCAACACTTGTCTACATGTATTTGTGTAGGATTAAGTTGTGTCCGTTCTGATATATTGTCCCCCATTACAATTATACTGCATCCTATGATAAAGTATTGATGATCACGAAATATTGTCTTCTTGGATTTTTCAATGAAAAATATACATATACATGTAACAGGAAGGACGCTTCTTCATGGGACACTATATTTTGGCTTACATTTTATACCTGTTGAATTTGCTGGGCTCAAATGCTGGACTTTGAGAAGAGCTAGCTAGCCCCTTATTTTTTGCATGACGTATTATAACTAGGGTGCAATCATTTAATTAAAAAAAAGATTTTTTTTGGGGGGTTTGGCTTTGATTTTAGTAGGACCCCACATGGAGATGCAGGTGACCTGTCCAGCCACAATTTTTACTGTCAAAGATTTCTTTTTTGTGTACTTTGATTCTTAAGAATTAAGCAAATTTTCATCGCAGATTTCTTGACTTGTATATTAGGGAATGATTTGAAATTTACTTTGAAGCTTCTAAATGATAAGTTCTATTGTGTATGCAATTTTCAAATTTGTCAGACATCCACTTTCTTTTCGCAGATACTTTGCTTTTTAACTACGTATACATGTATGAACCAAAATGCAATGACTTGCATATATATAGGTGGGAATGACTTGAAATTTGGTCTGAAGCTTGGAAATGACGAGTTGTATATTGTGGCAGCAATTTTTAAAGGTTGTTGGTCTCAACTTCCTGTTTGTCGATTTTTTATTAAAAAGTTTTGACAATTATCCAAATATTCGCCGAAGATTTCTTGACTTCTACTGAAGGAAATGATTTGAAATTTGGTCCAAAAGCTTGGTAATAATGAGTTGTATTGTGTAGCTATTTTCAATTTGCCGCTTGACTTCTGCCTGTAATTTTAAACTACTAACTAAATTTTATTCAAAGATTTCTTCTCTTGTATCAGTTGGAATTATTTGAAATTTTGTCTGAAACTTGGAAATGATAAGTTGTATTGCATAAGTATTTTTCAAGTTTGTGAGGTGTCAATTTCCTGTTTGATATTTAGTTTGAAGCTAAAAATGATATTGTTTGGGAAACTTCCAAGAAATGACTTTGTAAAGCAAATTAATGTATAAGCACATTACTGTGTCAACGGAATTTAAATCCACACTTATCAAAATTTTATCCCTGAAATTGCAGGGCCCTTCCGACAATGCCAGTTTCTACATGCTCTAATTTTAAGGTTGATGATTGATTGTAAATTTTTAGAACAAAAATAATTAATCGCCATAAAAAATTATTGAGGAATTCTTACAAGGTAATGTTTCATGTTACGATGTAGGTGAAAAAAAGTCACTACACTATGTGTCAAGAATATATTAAATCTTTTCACACACACACAAAACCAATACAAAAAATACAAAATAAAACAAAAAACAAGCAAGCCCCTGCCCCCTATCCCCACCAAAAAAAAAAAAAACAAACTAACAGACAAACAAACAAAAATAAAATAAAAATTTGAAGGCGAAACAAAATTCCATGATGTGTGACACGAAAACTGGCCAATAAAGTGTACAATAAACATAATCCTCAGATTACAAGGAAGATATGTATGCTTATGGAGGGGGATTTCCGCCACCAGAGAAATTCAATGCTGTAAATTTCATCTTCTCTTTTTATTCTTTTCACTTTCCTAATCCATAGTTCTGCATTTTCTATATTTTATATTACAGATTCTAAAATATCAATTTATTATATTTTATATTCTTTCTTTCAATGTTCCTATTCTATCCTTACTTCTGCAGTTTTTATATTTCATATTATTGGTTCTATGAAATCAATTTTGTATGTTCTTTCTTTAAATATTCCCATTCTATGCTTTGATCGTTAAGTTCTAAAATCTTCTTTCACGGCATTATATTTCCGTGTTCTAATTTATAAAAATTTCATGTTTTATAATTTGAAAGAGAAATGTTCAAAGTAGGTATTCATTGTGCACCATTCTATAGATTATATTTAACTTTTGTCTTTGTATTTTTGTGCAATTTTTGTTTTAATGTGCTTAAAATAAACGTGGCGGAAAAAAAACGCGTATGGTTGAATTATGACAGCAGATGGCGGGAGTGTTCCTGTGACAGCTTTTCATCCACCAGCAGATTCGTCCACGAACGGGACGTTATAGGGACATCATATATATTATTATATATTTGAAAGACAATATATTATTAGGTATTTCAAAGACAATTCTTCGTAGACAAAAAGAAGAATACTGGATACGTAAATTAGGAATTGCAATACCGTATGGTTGTAACGACAAAAGTATTGGTAATCTATCCAGCCCTAGGTGTAATGATATAAATGTGATGCGTATTTTTGACAACAATCCTAGACGAAAACGAAGCCATGACCATCTCCATTATACATCACCAACACTTCATGATGACTATACAGGGCCTACTTCCTTTCGTTTGTAAATCCTTAGGATTGCATCACATTCGCACAGAACTGTACTCTTTATCACTAACAAAATTGCACTATGAACAGAAAAAAGTACTGTCCATACCAGGAACAGTGATTTTTTCACTGTCATTCACTGTTCTCTGCTGTGGTAGTACTGTGAAATATCTATTAAGTGCTGTCAAGAACTGTGCCAATCGGGGACAGTCATTAACAGTAATACCAAAGTACTGTGATTAACTGTCCAGTACTGTAACAGTAACACACAGTAAATGACAGTCTTTACGACTACTGTCATGCACTGTCCCGGATTGTTACAGTTCATGTCAGTTATTGACAGTATTTGGTGTTACTGTCATGCACTGTCCTTGATTGTAACAGTGCATGACAGTTAGCCACAGTATTTGAAATAACTGTGTTGCACTGTGGGGGATTGTGACAGTGCAACTCAGTTAATAACAGTGATTTTTTACCGTATATGTACAAGTTAATTCCTTTTATCTATAATTATCTAAAATTTTCAAAATCAATCTATTTTTATAGATAGATTGTAATAGTGTTCATGGATATTTATTTATTTTTTTTAATGTATTTAAAAAAATAAACTATTTTTATCTTTATATTGCACAGTTGCCAATATTTATTTTGCAAAATGTTTGTCTGTTTTTTTACTTTCCAGCTGCAAATTGCAGATAGATAGAACGGTAGCATAGCTATCACAAACGAAACTTCATGACATTTAAAATTTCCGGTGATCGTCTCAGAAATATCTGCATTCAACGTTATTTACTCATTCAAAAAGAAATTTTCGCGTTTATTTCATTAAACTTGTCAGCACCATAAATATATATATATATCTAATATTTAATTGCTTTTAGGGGACGACAATTTGAATTTTAGGGTGTGTGGTTTTGGCGATTTCGCCTACAAAAAATATTCGTCTTCATGAGAATTTCAAAAATTATTTATTCACATCAAAATAATTTATTTGCATTTGCATAAAAAAAAAAAATTTTTTTTATTTCTTCAAATCAAAATTAAATATCTATCATAATTGACACCAAGATTAAATTATTCATTTACAAAGTTCCCCCCCCCCACCCGAATATAAATATCAAATCATCAAAACCTTAGCAGCCAAGATAAGTTTAGTATTTCACGAATTATTTCTTAATTTTGCTGATTACAGGTCAAAAACTTCACGGTCATTTTTCCAAAGCATAATTAAGTTAGCTCAAAAACCGACTTATAAAAGTTTTTTACTGTATTAAGAATTACTATCTCCATTCAAAATCGTACATGCATACAGATCTGACGGAGTGTTTATAATGTGCAAAGGGATATGAATATTTTTTTTTCTATTTAGACGTCGACAAGTGTGTCTTGTTTTGCGGGTTCTATGGTGAATGTATAAGATTGTTGTCTGATGTACATTTACTCCATATCCCTTTACGTGTACACAACAAAAATACATCAAAAACCAATTCGCGATGTGAATTATAAATTGTCACTTTAATTTCTTTATTTACAAAGAAGTACAAATTACAAATTCTTTATTGACACAAACTCATAAATACATGGTTATGGTCCAATGATTATGACAATACGAAGAAGTAACTTATTGATGACATATGATATGAGAATAATACATGTACAATATTACAGTATCATAATTATAATAATTCTTTCCTTATTTCAAGGCATTCTATTATATATTCAGAAATCTGTTTTAGGTAGTGTTCTGACTTGTGATTTAACATAAGAGTTAAGATAATTTTAAAGTTTTTATTCTTATACATATTAAGAAAATTTATATTTTGTAACAGAGTTAAGCGCTTTGTTTGGTATGCCTTACAGTGCAATAAAAAATGCTCTTCATTTTCAATTTCATCTTCTTTGCAAATTTGACATTTTCTTTCAGACTTTTCAATATTGATATGTCTACCCTTTTCAATCATTAAGTTATGAGCACTAAGGAGAATTTTACTGATTGCTGCTCTGTTCTTTAAAGTTTTAATATTGTCAACATAAGGTGGTCTCTGTCCAGTAGTAAAAATACTTTTAAAAAAATCCAATTTAGTTGACTCATTTATTTTTGCATTTTGAGTTTGAATGCGCTGATCAATACTTCTTAGTTTTAATTGCTTTATATAAAGTTTTATGTTGCTGGGATTCCTCCCAAGAAATGGAAATCCAAGGTTTTCAAGAATTATTTTAATTCTTGTAACCAATGGGTTTGAAACATTTAGCGTGAATTTGTTCCTATGTTGAGTCATTTTTAGAATATGCTCAGATGCATGTTGGCGAAAATCGAGTAAGGTGGTCTCTAGTAAATGTACTTCTTGAAAATAAAATTATTATATGCTACACTTGTATGTTTTCTAGATTATTAGCAGTCGAACATTGCCGTGAATAGCTTTTTGTTACCATTTTAGCTATTTTACAGTGTTTGAGAGGATAGTCACTACACAAAATACACCAAGAACCAAAACATTTTTTTTGGTTACGAATGAATAAACATATGCAGAATTTAAATTCACCATAACTTCGGTATTTAGTTATTTGGCCTTCCAAACAGCAGTTAGTTTTTTCGGTTCTGGATGTCCTATACAACGAATTTCAACAAAAACCTAAAAAAAAACTGTCAAAATTGTATATAAGTGGTAAGTTCAGTGGCTGAATCTGTTATCTAAATGTATGAAAATGCATTCGATTTGATTTTGTTATGACAGTGTATGTAACCTGTACCTGTTACCACTGTTTTCGAGAAGATTTTATGCATTTGGTAAATGTAGTCAATTTCGTGTCGAATGGTGTAGGAAATTATCTCAAATATAGACCTCGTTTTGCGTAGAAATAATAATGCGAAATATTTTAGTTTTTTATATAGAAGTGGATATCAGATACTCATTTTCCTCAAACAATGTCAAACAACAGCACTGAGAACCACTTATGCACCATTAAGATAGCATTGAATTATCTGTTGTACAACAAATTCTAAAATATTGAGCCTTTGTAAAAAAGCATTAATTATACAACTAATAAACTATAGATACTATGTATTAATGTATTCGCAACATCCATTAAATGCTGAAAAAATAACAAAACAATTGAAAAAATATTGTCTTCACAGAGCAGGCAACAGTTTTTGTAAATTTTACTAGGGTACTTACCGGAGTTTGTACTCCAGGTTATAGGTAGCGATTATATGTGTCAGAAATAAACAATAAATATGTATGTAAAAATGCTCTCCTTCAGTATCTTGATGTTAAATAAATAGCTGTCCTTTGTATATCTTATAATGTGGTTAACTGAGATGCATGACAGGGAAAATATGAGAGTACTCCAGAGAAATTTGTTAGAAAGAAATTATAACAACGTAGGCTATACATTTTGCTCCTATGTCCTTGGCTATTATATATGTCTGATATATCTAATCAAGACTGTTGCCAGTACAGCTCCATGTACATGTAAATCATGACTTGGTGGACACTTAAGCCATTTTTAAAATATCTAAAAAAAGGTCATGCTATCTGATTTTTAAGGGGTGCTTTGATTGAAACTGAGTATGAAATTTAGTTGCCTTGATTTTATTCAAATCTTCAGTTCAGTGCACAAATTAAACATTCTGTGCATATTTTGCATTCACTAGGCTAGCACCCTTTGTAAGATTGTTGAAATAAATAACGGTTTCTTGGAAACAAACACACAAATTTGACTTTATTTAGCCAAGGACCATTTAAACACATGTAAATCGATGTCTCCTATTTAGTACAGGTAATCAAATATAATTGTTTTATGATCTTGTTAATTTGACACAGCTGTAATGTTGATTGAATTAATAAACAATTTTCAACTTTACACACGTGTAGTACTTTCAGTAAATGACCATATTTATAGATGTGTTGGTGTACAAACTCGTGTGCTGTGTTGTCAATAACTATGCATATGACATGACTTGCATTTTGAAGTCTAAAGTAAAGATATAAATGCTCTGTTAATATGAAAAAAGATTACAAAGAGCATATCGTTTACTCTATAGAGGGGAGCCGGCCCTTTTTCGAGATGTCGGGATTGGCTGTTTTTAAGCCTGGGATTTCGGAATTTTTATGATTTAAGCCCGGGATTTCGGGAATTTTATTCACCGGGAATCGGGATTTCATCAGTCTTTAAGTTTCTTTGTAGTTCGGGATTTCGGGATTTAGAAAAAATAAAGTCGGGATTCCGGGATCAGACCCCCTCCGGCTCCCCCTCTCTATAATACTACAGATATCAGTACCAGTTACCGTTAACCTTGATTGAAACAGTTCCATAAATAATAGAGTCGGTAATTCTATTTGTGTTATCGTCGCCAGTGTACAACACATCGTGTGTGGTTTGGCATCGTCACCATTGTGCAATAAAATGTGTTGTGCATCCTCAGTCACAACATGGCATTATCATAGCAGAATCCCTGCTACATAAATTATGTACGCACGGGAAATTTCATGCAAAATTTTGGGATGATATTTCGGGTATACATGTTCATTTTAGCAATTTCTAGAGATTTCGCGTCTAATTCCCTGTTAACTGACAATTTTGTTCTAAAATAATTGACCATAGAAATTCAGGCAAAACATAGAAATAAACTCGTTTATATTGAAATCAGTATGCTTTTATATATCAATATGGATAAGTCTGGTTCATCATTTTCGTCTCTTGCGATAAATGCTAGTCTAAAATTTCGCATGACCTGAATAATTTCGAATTTTGGGTTTAAACCTTATGCCGACCCCGTCAGATTGAAGTCAAGTTACCCCCGATGAGAGCTTGGTATGGTAAAACATCTATGTGCAAAAAGAAACCTATAACATTCTAAGACAATTCGCACTATAACCCGATAATGCTACTGGTAAAACAAAAAGATTCTTTCTAATTTTTAGAGGAAAATCGTTTTAGCGCTGAAAAATATTTTTTGTTTAAAACTAATGCAGCTGTAAATACATGTAATGTCCAAAAATAGTAGAACTAAAATGTAAACAGAAGGTAAAAAGTTTTTCACGAATAAATTATAGTCCTATAAATAATATTTCACCGACCGGGAGAAATCAAATTGCTGCTGCCTTAAACCATGGACATGTCTCTGCTTAAACTTATACGAAAAGCATATTGACTCGATGAGTGCCCTGTGGTTGTTTAACTTGTGTTTGTCTTCTATTGTTCTTTTTGTCGGGCAAAGGATGACAGCAATTGTAAGAATACTATGCCAGTTGATTTTATGTTTGTTGACGATCCCGCATCATGTCATAAACATGGATGTGGTCTTTGCAGATTATTAAAAGACAACTGAAACGGTCCTTTACTTTATGATAATTTACTTGCAAATTACACCCATAGGGGTAAGCAAATACAAACATACAGTAATTATTTACTGAGAAAAAACTATACAGTTACTAATTTTCCAGTGAAATGCGAATCATCTAAATAGAACATGTTTCGCATTACTCGACCTAAAGAAGTCGTTTAGAGGTTTTTTTCTGTGTAATGTCAAATCCTAAATCGGGAAAGCGTTGAAGAAAAACAATGCCCTATTTACTATCGGAACTCAAACAAAATTTCACAAATGAATTTCATAGTATAGGTAAAATCGCCTTTAAAAATTTGGATCCAGTTTACAAATGAATGAATATTCCAACATTAATGTTGCACTTTTTAGTTCGTTTATGCTTTAAAAATAAGCCATAAATTATAAATAATTGTAGAATTCTTCACAATAAGTGTTGAATTTCAATCTGTTAGTTTCGCTGTCTTATTAAGGGGAGCTAACAATGTCCTAAAACCGTTTGACCCTTTTACATTTATAAAGCCATGGAAATGTTATCGCTTTTTTGATGTGAAAAATATCTAGCGTTTGTGTTACTTTAAATTGTTGCTTCAAATGGAACCATACCTGGCTACAAAAATCTACAAAGGTCCTTTCGTCTTCTTGAAATATAATAATCTATATCTTATCTGTATTAGGAGCACTGGAAAACATTTATTAGATACACATGTGCAATTACAATCAAACTTGGTCACAACGGTCTTTGATTCTGTGGTAAAACACATTCAAAGCTAAAATAACCCGAAACTATTGATGAATTGGGTTCAAAATAAAAATGTATAACTAATCCATCGCAGTTTATTAATTGATATTCCTCAATGCATACAGGCTAATTTTGTTTACCGTTGAAGGCATTTCAACATGTGGAACAGCAATTAAATACTCGCTCAAATTGTAAGATATAGGTTTACTCGGGTTATTTTTTTATTTTTATTTTCATTTTTATTTTTTTTTTGCCTAATGTATAGTTTACTCTAGATCATTTCTCTTTCTTCAAGTGTGTGATGACAAGATCTCGAGGGTTTCTTGTTTTAATGGTACACAATACTTGATATAACTAACATGTGAAACACTCGTAAGAGTGGTATTCCTATTTTGTGTCGTCAACAATGGTGAACGTAGGAGAGAAACAATCATACCGAGTTTTATATCATGGTACTTAGAACGCCACTGAGATCCAATACAACGTCTTCACATACTCTCACTGTAGTCCAGCCTTGCAGATAGTTAATCAATTACAAGCGTGTTAAAATTTTCTATGATAAATAGTTTGTGTAAATAATATTATAACTGCCCTCTGCAAGTTTGAATTTTTACTCGTGTAAATATGAACCAATATTGAATTATTTCCCTTTTTAGTCTAGATTGATGCATTTTAATCTTTACCTATTGTATTTTAGTCAAAGCACTGCTAACTTGCACTTAGACAATTGCAGACAATATACAGAAAAATAACATGACTAATAGCAGGAGTTAACTTAACCTCAGAAAATTTATTCCATGCACATATATAGGAGAAATTAAACCATATTTTGTTTTTCTACAGGATGTATTACCTATCAAGCGACACTTTCTCATAATCGTCCAAATGAGTTAAATAGAGTTAATAAAGACAGTGTTTGGGGTTCACTGCAGCCAGTAAATACGTCCCCCTTTTAACTCTTAGACTGGATATTCAATTTATAATTGTTTGTTTTTAATACCTTTCTGTAGAACATTTTATAACAAATTCATGCTACACTACAGGAGAGTTCCGATTATTTTGCTTCTTACTTACCTTTTTTAATAACGAACATTATCAATCAAATACTTACTAAACACCCCTTTTTTTCATCATTTTTCAGTCTGTTTGTGAATCATTATACATGTAGATTTCTTTTAAAGACAAAAGCAACACTAAAAAAAAAACACGAACAGAAAACAGTCTGTAGAAAACGGGTCTCTATCTTCTCAAGTGTCTAAGAGGCACGGACTATTTGATTTTCGGGGGGGGGGGGGGGGGGTTAAAATTTCTGGCCCTGATTTTTGCAATA
>MJUU01031021.1:32764-53127 GCA_002080025.1 Modiolus philippinarum
TCATGTTATTTTGCCAATAAACAATGTCACCTGTGTAATAAGGTGTGACATTTAAATTGTCCACACGTGCCTGCAACAATTTATGTTTCGGTGAAATAAAATATTTGTATAATTTCGTCTGAATAAGCTGAGAATGTGGTCAAATATATATATATATATTTTTGCTTCTTTCAGTACCAACTTCCAACTTAATGTTGACTTAAATTTTCAAACCCTGTCGGGAAATTTAAAACCTTTGGTTCATTATTTATTTCTATTATATAGTTTTTTGGTATAATTCTGTTTTACTTTTAATCAAATAATCCAGTATAAATAAAAGTTGGTATTTCATTGAAGACATTATTTTCTTTTCAGTAAATTTGCACGGGCTTTTTATTTTATACAGGAAATAATTGATTGTTTGACAATTTGTATTTTTCATCAAAAAGTTGTGGAAATAATCAAATTAAAAGCTGAAACTAACGTATTAATATTTCTATTTGTTATTTTTAACTATTAGTTTTGGATTCAGAAAAAGAGAGTCTTTATAAATACATGTACATGAATCTAGCACAAATACGGTAATACTGTGATCGACTGTGACTGCCTGTCACAATTCACCACAGTGCAAGACAGTACAAGTGAAACTGTAATTAACTGACATGAACTGTAACAATCCGGGACAGTGCATGACAGTAGTCGTAAATACTGTCATTTACTGTGAGTAACTGTTACAGTACTGGACAGTTAATCACAGTACTTGGGTATTACTGTTAATGACTGTCCCCGATTGGCACAGTTCTTGACAGTACTTAATAGATATTTCACAGTACTACCACAGCAGAGAACAGTGAATGACAGTGTAAAAATCACTGTTCCTGGTATGGACAGTGCTTTTTTTCTGTTCATAGTGTTGGATTCCTTTAGAAAATTCTGTCACTGATCCATCCTCATCTTTATAAAAGTTAGACGCAGTCATCCTTGATATTGGCCAACATAGGTTATTCCACCCTGTTAAAGAACACGCAAATGTAGACGAACACCGCTCCTTCCTACCTATTAAGTTTGCAAATAAGGGTTTAGATGCCATCAACCTTGCCAATATATTACACCACAAAAAAGTAAAAAAACAAAATACCTCCATATTTTAAGGACACATCGGTTCCAATCATTTCATATACCTATACTTCACCGATAGCATCCAAGATTTTCAACCATAAACGTGTATTGCAAAACCTTACCACCGACGATCTTAAATCTAAACCACCCGATTGTTCATGTTCAAATCCTCCTTACAAATATAGTCCCTGTGGTCACGTCATAACGGGAGACTTGAATATCATCGAAAATTCGTCTCTCCGTGAAGTCCTTGCAAAGGGACCAAAATTCCGTGAACCACGATCAATCAACTGGGATCAAAATTTAAAGCTACTTATGGATGCTGTAGAGGACTATGCCAGAAAATGGATTAAACGTGAACAAGATGAAGACCTGGATTCTCTTTCGGAGTGGGTTAAGGCTGTGAGGTCCATGATTCTTAAACGAATCAGTCAGCTACGAGGGTCAATGAGAACTAAAGCATCATCCATTTTCAAAAATGCCGACGTTGCCAGATACTTGTCCTCCATTCATGACAAATATGTCGTTGTTCCGGCAGATAAGGCCCCTAATAACATCATTTTCATTTGTAAAAATCATTACATCGATTGTTTAAAGAAAGAACTAGGCATTGGAAATACCCAGGGCAATCCAACATACACAGCTACTACTCTGTCTAAGGAGGATATATTGCAGAACCATAGATGAAGACACTGAACTCCCCTCCTTGTACTGGGTACCAAAATTACACAAATGTCCATACAAACAACGGTACATCGCAGGATCTGCTAAATGTTCTACAAAACCTATTTCTAAGCTATTAAAATCCATCTTGACAGCCGTAAAAAGCTTTTCAAGAAGTGGTGTAAATGAAATGTGGATATTAAAAAAACTCTAAGGATCTGCTTGACATCTTAAAATCGAGATCATTATCACACTGTAACAGCATTAAAACTTTTGACTTTTCCTTGCTTTATACTACAATTCCCCATGAACAACTGAAATCAAGGCTGAAAGATATAATTCATAGATGTTTCTCCCGCAAGAACGGCGAACAAAGATATAAGTACATTGTTATAGGCAGAGAACAAACATACTTTGTGAAATACGACTCAGAATCACAGAAACAATATACAGAGAAGAAGTGATTAAAATGTTTGAGTTTCTGATCGACAATATATTTGTCCAGTTTTGAGGACTTGTTTTTCAACAGACTATCTGAATTCCAATGGGCACAAACTGTGCACCTCTTTTAGCCGATCTATTTTTCCACTCATATGAAGCTGAATTCATCGAAGGGCTTCTTCAAAATAAAGATAAACACTGGCCCAGTCCTTTAATTTCAGCTCCGTTATATAGATGATATTTTATCAATAAACAATCCTCGCGTTGGTGATTTTCTTCATCTTATCTATCCAAAAGAGCTAGAAATTAAGGATACTAGATACTTCCACATCAGCCTCGTTCCTTGACCTTCATCTTGAAATTGACAAAAGAGGTACACTACAAACTAGGCTAAATGACAAACGCGATGACTTCACTTTTCCAATAGTCAACTTCCCCTGTCTTTGTAGCAACATTCCAAAAGCACCAGCATACGGAGTTTACATCTCCCAACTCATTCGCTACTCAAGGGTCTGTGGTCGATACAGTGACTACATGTACCTTGATAGAGCTCGGTTGCTTACAAATAGGCTACTTAAGTAAGGGTATATTGCCCATAACTTGAGGTCATCACTACAGAAGTTTTACGGTCGACATCACGATCTTGTGGACCGCTATGAGATATCTGTTTCCCAGATGACAACAGATCTTTCTCTTTGCCACTAAAGTTTGATTTTCCTCTACCGGATTTGACTTTACTACCGGAGTTGACATGTTCAACAAGGCGGGTGTCTTATAAGAAGCAGGAGATGCTTACTCTACCGGTGCACCTGATCTCACCCGTGGCTTTTACTGGGTCCGTGTTGTTCATTTTTGTATATGTGCGTGTCTTCATTTTCTTTTCTGTGACGTGCTCATGTTATGTCTTCGTTTCTTCGTTTTTCCGACGTTGCCATTGTCCTTGGATTGTTCTTTTCAGACTGACAGTTCGGTTCTCACTTACTTTAATATGATGCAACAAAAGGACATTTTTAAGACGAAGCCTTTCCATTTAAGTGAGAGTGAAGCGGGGGATCATTCATGATTGGAAGCGATAACTGACTTAACTGAAATTACTGCGTAGCTCCAAATACGGGCATGACGCGGGAAACACTGAAAAAAATCATCTTGGATAGAGAAACAGGGTTTTTAAGAGTCTTCATCGGCGGATCCAAGGAGGGAGGGGGGTTTCCGGGGGTTGAAACCCACCTTTTTTCGGACAATCATGTATTTTTCAATAAAAATCCCGAAGTTTACTATGATGAATTACACCAAAAAATTTTCTTTCATTTCTAATAGGACCCCCCCCCTTTTCAAATTGTCTGGAACCGCGCCTGGTCTTTGTTCAACCCCCTCGTGAAACGGGAAAGTTGTGAAAAAAAATCGTGGAATTTCGGGAAAGGGCCCCATTCTGACCTTCTATATACAGTTTCAAAAGTTTTTTAGCCTGATGGAAAAAAAATCCCATTTAGTAATATAGGGGAGGCGAGACCAACATAATTTTTGGGACTTCTGGATTTCTCATTTGTAACTTCGGAAAATCGGATGACCCCTATTTTAAGGCCACACATTCGGAATAAAAATACCCATTTGGATACCTGAATGTCTTTAACCAGGGAAAATCACGATTTTCAATCCAAAATATAACGGGATTGGCAAAAATTGGTTTCTTGGATATATAAAAAAAGCACAAAGTTTATCATACTTAATCATATGTACGTGAATCAGAAATGAGCAGGCAATATGGGAAGTTCATTTACACATCGTATTCTTTTAAATTTTACACTTTGAAAGTTCAGTATACATGCATTAAATTTTCATTCATAGGGAAAATGGGCATTCTATTATTTCAAGCATAGCGTCACGCTAATTAGAAGTTTACAATGGCAAGGGTCATATTATAGCCTTGATATATTTGTTGTCCTGATAATTTATTTGTAATGAGTTGGAAAATGTGCCATAATTCTCGTCTTTGATCACAAAATTCCACCAATTTATTGGCATGAACAGTTGTCCTGGAGCCCGGATCTGAAGCCCGAAACCCCGTGAGTGGAGCCCGGAGCTCTAGTGTTGGAGCCCGGAACTCTTGTGTTGGAGCCCGGAACCCTAGTGTTGGAGTCCTGACCCCTAGGTGCTATAGTCCGGAGCCCCGTGTTGTTGGAGCCTCGAGTCCTTGTATTGGAAACCGGGTCAAACGTTAAAAAAGTGCAAATCCGGGACCCATGACCCGTGTTATTCCCCAATTAATGTTATTAGTTACTATAGTAAAAGAGTTTTCTGAGTTTTGTCAAAATGTTAACAAAATATGTGCCTATTCAGAACTAATATTATTTCCTAAACGGGAATTACCTTTTGCACAAAAATCTTTGTTCTGTGAAAAATTTTTTGGGAAAACTACGCTTTTTCCTTTTTGTCAAGAGCAAATTACTCTCAAAATTCGCAATATTCACACAGGAGAATAATAAGTGTGTCTCGATGCGGTTAAAACGGGATGCAGGGTCGGCTTTGAAGTAAACGGAAAGCGGGTCGGTATTTTAGTGAACGGGAAAAGGATCATCGAAAATAAAGATGCACGGTGAAACCTGAATGAACCACTTAAAATTTATGCCCTGAATCTGGAAAAGGTTGCTTTTAAAGAGTGTAAAATATTTCCCGTCCCAGTAATACGCCTGATGAAAATAAAATTCCCGTGTATTGACATTACTGAACGAAAATTTCCGGCTACCGGAATGGTAATAGGTTTTTGTGTCGCCTGCTGTAAGTGTAAGCGTACTTTCTTTACGGCGTGCAGAATTTCCGGGTATATAAATAAATTTTTGTATTTCTACCTTGATGTTTATTCCGTCACGGTCAGTACTCCATTGTGATTGGTCAATTAGATGTTGTGGATATTCTACACTGGTGCATTTTATCCAAAAAGAATGAATACATTGCCGGAATGAATCCACTGTTAAATAAGCAGAGTCGACACATAGGGATATCCGTTGTCTTACGTCGTCGTCGTCGTCCTGTGTCGTCTGTCGGTTTTTGAATCCGCAACTCCTTCAAAACTACTAGTCCGATTCAAACCAAACTTTCAGAATATGTTGTTCACTTGATGTAGTTGTGCACCTGATACTCGGAATCTGGATTTTACTGATTTTAGAGGTTCAATGAGCCAAAATTGCCCATTTATGAGTCTGTCGGTTTTGAATCCGCAACTCCTTAAAAACTGCTAGTCCAATTCCAATCAAACTTTCAGGATATTTTTTCACCTGGTGTAGATGTGCACCTGATACTTAGAATTTTTATTTTACATATTTTAGAGGTTCACGGAGCCAAAGTTGCACATTTGTTAATCCTCACCCCCATCATAGCTATAAGTCAGATTCCAACCAAACTTGCAGAATATGTTGTTCACCTGATGTTGTTGTGTATCTGATGTGTAATATTTTGATTTAAAAGATTTTTAAGGTTCACTGAGCCAAAAAAGCTCATTCGTTAATTTAGTTTGTTAATATGGTATTCTATCAAAGTCTGATTCCAACCAACCTTTCAGAATTTGTTGATCATTTGATTTAATTGTGCACCTGATTCTTACTTTTTTGATTTTACAGATTTTAGAGGTTCATTTTTGTAAACTTTCTTTAAAACTAAGGAGTATCTCCCTCATGCAAAGCTCTGTCCTGTTTTTTGGCTTTACTTTTAGATCATATTGGGTATTTGTTCTCTATCAGTTTTTGAACATCTTTGAGTTTATGGTCTTCCAAACGTTTAGATTTTATCTGCACTGAAGAGACATAATTTGTAGAAATGCGCATATGCAGAAAATAAATTTACAGTAACTTTGGTATTTAGTTATTTGGCAAAAAATGACTCCTCTGTAGTGCAGGCGACACAAGTGTTCCACGGAACACCCATCAACTTTTTAATAAAACACCCCTATTAAGCTACAAGTGGAGTAGAATTGGTTTAGTCCGGTTGAATAATGTAAGACCGGTTGAGAAAAATGTAAACAAATTTCTTATTTTCATTAACATTGGATAATGTTTTGTCCTGGTTCAGGATAATATTTAGGTACGGTTTCTAATATTTGAACATTTACCTGTACCAAAACATTACCCAGCTTAATAGGGGTGTAAAAGGGGTGTGCGAAACCAGCATGAGTTTCGCAACGTCGGAATTTTTAATTTTTCAACTTTGGAAAATCAGATAACTCCCATTTTCAGATCACGAATTGGGAATGAAAATACATAGCCCTGCTGACTAAACACGGGAGTGGGGGTTTCGTGTCGTGTCATCGATTTTTTCCATACTATGAAATGTTGTTTGGACACTCTAATTGTGAGAATTAGCATTGCCAGTTTTGTAATGAGGTTTGGTATTTCAAATATAATATATATACATTCAATATGATTGATTGATTGATTGAATATTGGTTAACGTCTACTCAGCAATATTTCAGCTATATCAAGACGAGAAAAAGTTTGTTAATAAATAATCACTTTGGGGTATGGGAAGGGCCATGGGACGGGAAATTCTGACTGCCACTGGAAAAGTAGGGTGAAATCGAAAAGGGCGGAGAATTTAGCCTTGTAGCCGATCACCTACGGATCACTCAAAAAGGGCTTGCTACAAGGGTTCTTTAACGAGCAGGAAGCGTGGAATTTCTTCCAACACGTGGACCTGAGTTTACATCCCATCCGAAAGATGGGTTGTGTATTTATTCGTCCCGCACAACCACGGAATGGGTCCTATTTCTTTATCCCGGGACCCTCGGTGTCAGCCCCCGTTTAGGAGGGGTCACACCCCGCAAGCCGAAGATACTAGGTCCTATTTCTATATCCCGGGGTTCCCTCGGGGTCCTCTGTTAGGAAGACTCATACTCCAAGCTCAGAGGAGTTGCGGGCCTATTCATAAGCCGGGACCGCGCACGGCGGCATTCAATATGAACTAGATATACACGCAAGTGTGAATAGATCTGAATATGCTTGGAATGTCTCTGCACCGTTTGTGGCTACTGTTCAAATTAACAATGTTTTAATTAGGATATGGTCATTATGGAGTAAATGCACATGAAACAAAGTCTTTACAAATACACGATTAAACATAGCAATGGAGCAACGCTTTTATTGTTGTTCTTCATCTTGAAGTCACCACGATGCTTTCAAAAATGAGCTATGCTCATACCTCATACGACATAGCAAGTTCAAGACGGCCCCTGCAATGCCCTAGCACCGGTTTGAGCAGAATTCATTGCTAAATGTCGAACAACGCTACATCCATATGTACACGTGTGGCTACTAGAGATTTATATTTACTTGAAGGGTCATGTTCATAGCTATAACCTGGAAAAACAACAAAGAAATCTGCATTCACGGTTAATATTGCTCTCGAACTGAATAATGCCCCCGCCAAAGAGTTATGTCCCTTGTCAAAATCACGTCTGCGTTTGAATCTAGCTGCGATGACCCCCCCCCCCCTTTNCAATAAAAATACAGAATACAAGTTGTTAATAAGCATTTCGAGACTTCTTTATGGGATCAAATGAAAGGTCTATGGCATTTCTTAAAAAATATCGATGGCCTTGTGTCACTGTTATTCAGCATTACACTTTAAATTGTGTGAAATGACGACCTGTTTCCATTCTATGACCTCTACACGGAGAATTCGAGCTTATTTCAGTTAGAGAAGATTACATCCATTCAGTGGCCACTGATATTCTAGAAGATTATGTAATAAGGTTTCTTTTAAGCCATAGATCTCTGAAAAATATAAGGCAGGGTAACTTGTATTTTGGCGTGAAATATCGGCCACCCAGACCCTCTTGATATTTTTAAATTTACTATGCGAGGTTTTATCAGGTAAATGTTATATTTATATTTTTGAATACTATAAGCCTATATTTATGCAAGGGAATAACTTCCATATTCGCTATATTTTTTATTCTTTTTAGCCGCCGCAATAAAATCGGATATCGATCTACAAGCATAATCAACGGGGAATAACTCGTATAATGCCTTAACACACCTGCGCAAGTTATAAAAACGATTTATCAAATGATTGCTTATTGCATGACCTTTACAATTTCTATGCCGAATACGTTCAATAGCGCAATAAATGTACCCCTATGAAATATTCACGAAAATTTAGATATTTTATAATTGAAATTGCGTAAGTTTGATGGTCTAAAGAACTAAAGAACCCGAAGTGGATCTCGATTCCCAATTCTGAAAATTGTTTTTGGTTTTTCAATTTATTTTCTTGAATATTAAACATGTTAACATAATGGTTTTGTCATTCTTTTGCCTAATATTACTTCTTAGTAAACAAATTTCATTTAAAGTAGGTATCAAATAAAAGCTTCTTATATTTGCTTTACAACTATTACAAATAATGGCCATTCTTATGTAATATAAACATCACACATCAATAAAACTTTCCCCTACCTAAACAAATTTACTGTAAAATTGTCCATTTTTGTCAATTTTCGCACCGCCGTGCGCGGTCCCGGCTTATGAATAGGCCCGCAGCATCCTCTGAGCTTGGAGTATGAGTCTTCCTGACAGAGGACCCCGATGGAACTACGGGATATAGAAATATGACCTAGTATCTCCGGCTTGCGGGGTGTGACCCCTCCTAAACGGAGGCTGACCCCGAGGGTCCCGGGATATAGAAATAAGTGGTTGTGCGGGATTAATAAATACACAACCTATCTTTCGGATGGGATGTAAACTCAGGTCCAAGTGTTGGAAGAAATGCCACGCTTCCTGCACGTTAAAGAACCCTTGTAGCAAGCTCTTTTTGGGGTGGTCCGTAGGTGATCGGCTACAAGGCTAAATTCCCCGACCTTGACGATATCACCCTACTTTTCCAGTGGCAGTCAGAATTTCCCGTCCCATGGCCCTTGCCATACCCAAAGTGATTATTTATTAATAAACTTGTTCTCGTCTTGATATAGCTAAAATATTGCTGAGTAGACGTTAAACAATATTCAATTCCAATTAAACATTATTTTTATCATTTAGAGCCTGAATATTTCATGTTTTCCCTTAATTTTAAAGGGAGGGGTGCTAATTTTGACATTTCTGAACCTACAATACGTCTGAAACTAAAATGTGTGCACACAGTTTGTTGCTAGCATATCATAAATCATTATTACATCGGGAATTGTTAAATATATACTCAGATTTTTTCGACCATGAAGAATTGAAAAAATATAAAATTCCGAAAATTCCCATTTTTCAAACATTTTAAACCGAAAATAAAAATTTTATGTACTTTAATGGTTATAGTTTCCAACATTGTATCACAACTGATAAGTAAGGCATAAAAACTGGATCAAATTAATGGAATTGACAGCCTAAAATCGTTATTGTCGAAAGGGGAGGGGTACATTTTTTGTATACCCAGATCATAAAACCAAAAGTTAAGTTCTTTGTAAAGGATATTAGATTAGCTTTAATTTGGTACCAAATTTCAGTACATATTACTTATTAAACAATTATGGAGCTTAAAAGATGAAACTTAGGTTAAAACGAAAATACAAGAATTTTTCGTGGTGTACTATAAAAGTGGCCCTATACTGTCTATGCGTGCAGGTAATGTTCTTGTTAACATGTTTTATTTTGAAGAGGGGATATTGGAAGACTAAAACAAACGGTCGGGATGGGAAGTTAGGGGGGTGCACGGAAAGTGATTTTAGCCCATGGCCTATGAGGGAAACTATTGGAGTAAAACCCGGCGTCCTGGTCCGAGTTAACGTCAACATTTGGGTGTATATCTTTGTAACTATACCCGGTAGGATCAACAAACTTTGCATGCATGTCCATCTTGGGTTGAATCATAGCCTCCAAGAAAATTGGATCGGTTTGATAAATAATTTCTGATTGATTTGCTTCCATTCAAATTTACATCCTAATTCATATCTCAGTCAGTATACATCATGTACATTTAGGATCTTCTAAACTTATATATGCGTGTATCTCTGATGGTAGGTCAGCATCCAGGCAAAATTAGTTCACTTCGACCTATATTTTATTAATATTCAAGTTTTCGGATGAGTTCAGATCTCAGCCACTATACATGGTGGGATCACGTAACTTTGCATACGCGTTCAGCTCTATTGACAGGTCACCATCCATGCAAAATAAGGTAACTTTGACCTATATTTTCCAGTAGATTGATTAATATTCAGGATGGACAAAATTATATCTCAGTCCCTATTTATGGATGGATGATGTAACCTTGCATATGCATGCGAAAATAATATATGTCAGTTTGACTTATATTTATGCTTGATTGATTTACATTCTACTCTGTGGACAGGTTCACAAATCGGTCATTTTACATGGTAGAAAAATGACACCTTACATATGCATATATCTCAAATGGAAGGTCAGCACCAAGGGAAAAGAATGTCACTTTGAGTTTTATTTTTGGCATGAGCTACTTACATTCAAGTTTTTGAACGAGTTCAGGTCTCAATCCCTGGCATGGTAGGACATATAACCTTTTATATGCATGATCCCTTCCGGAGCACCTGATGTCACTCTCGGTTTTAATGGGAGTTCACACTATTAGTGGTTTTAGTTTTTTGTGTTGTCTTGTATATCATACTGTAAGATTTTAGTTTTGTCTTCGTTATTATGTTCGTGCTACTGATTTGTCCTGGTTAATGTTTGAATACTTAAGAGACTTACAACAGCTTTTCAAATTTTTACCTTGGTACTGTTTGAGGGTTAGAGAAGTAACACGTACCACGGATTTTTATTGGTTTTGTCTAAGGGTTAGAAAATGGCAATTCCGATCAGCCTAAAATCAGTACTTTCAAAACAGTATATACCTCACTGATAGTGTGACGGGTGTCGCTAGTGGAGCAGGACATGCTTACCCTTCCGGAGCACCTGATGTCACTCCCGGTTTTCATGGGAGTTCACACTATGAGTGCCTTAGTTCTTAATGTTATCTTTTTATTTCCGTGCATTGTAGCTGTCTCACGTCCTTGTTTTGTCTTTGTTTTTATCTGTTACCGTTTCTGCCATGTCTTCGATTTTTGTAGTCATCGCTTCCCTTGTTCCTTCGGTATTCTACTGCCGTTGTCTCTGATGGCATGTCATCATCCGGGCAAAATTAGGACACTTTGACCTATATTTTCAACATGAATGATTTCATTAAAGTTTACGAACTAGTCCCTATCTCCGTCACTATACATGGTGGGATCATGGGACCTTACATAAGCATACACCTCTGATGGTAGAACAGCATCCATGCCGAATTTGGTTACTGTGGCAATAGCCATAACGAGGCGGACTTTATAGTCGTTGATTACCCATGTTATGTTTGATTTTATATGAAATATTTGAATATAAATATCATGATCAGTAGGGGAGTGACCATTTGATTTTTTTAAAGGGGATTTGGGCTAGTATAAGAATTTCGAAAAAAAAATTACAGGACCAGAAATTTGGTGAAAAATATTATCAAGACGGGAGAAGGTTAAAAAATTAATAACCTGGGTGACACTTGAGAACCAAAATCTCTAACACGGACTGAAAATAAGACAAGATTGCTTCCAGTGAGAGAATTATAGTCAAATTCAAACACTATTGACACATATTTTGACTGCTTTTACCAGGGTTATTCATTCTCAACGCTACCTGTGTTGCAAATGACTGATTTTTGTTGAGAATGTCTGTCCAGTGTTGAGTCAACGCAGATCAGTCATTCTAAACGTACCTGTGTTGTAAAAGACTGATCTGTGTTGAAAATGACTGACCAGCGTTTACTCAACGTTGTACAGACATTTTCAACACGGGTCAGTCTTTTACAGCACAGGCGGTGTTGAGAACGACTGATCAGAGTTGATTCAACACTGGACAGACATTCTCATCAGATATCAGACTTTTACATCACAATTAGTGTGGAGAATGACTGATCAGAGTTGACTCAACGCTTGACAGACTTTTACAACACAGACCAGTTAAAAGTAAAGATTTTTATTTGTTAGATTGATTCATTCATTTTTTTATTCAAATATTTTATTCTATTTATATTTCTAGTTATTTATCAAATTAATTTAATTTATATTTTTTATATGTTTCATTTATTGTTATTTATATTTTTAATATGTTTTATTTATTCTTATTCATATTTTTAATTTTTCGATTATTTAATTTTATACATATTTTTGATTATTTATTTATTCATTATTATATAAAGGATTCTCCACTTTCCTGTCTTAATCTGATTATCCATTCAGTTATCTATTTTTTTTATAATATTTTTATTGAAAAAAGAAAGGGTTTACAAAAACCGAACAGATGAATATCATATAACCCTGATAATCAGTAGGTTTTTATGTAAGCAGTAAAATCGCTCTTTGATATGGCACAGGACATACACACTTGCCCAATTACGGGTTCAATGGATTGGAATTTATGTAAGTCAAATATAAATGCTAATATTATACATGTACAAGTAAATAATTTTGTCTGAACAGAGAAGCTATTCATTGTGTAGACCATCTTAAATTTATGACAATGAACAGAACAATGCAGGTGTAAATACACGTTCTGGTTTGTCGAAGATGTGAATTGAACTGATAACGAAGGTAATACATGTATTTGGGTACATATTATTCGATACCTTTGATGAACTTGAAAAACAGAAATTTGACTTCATATTTATGAGGTGATGGTAAAGCTTGACAAGTGCAAAAGAACTTCAATTTTTTAAAGCTTTTCGTTTACATATACAAATAGTAACTAGAAAACTGACAGTCAGAAAGGTCCCGCCCCCTTTTGTGTCCCAGAACCTGTTTGTGGAGTTTCATGGAAATCATAAAACAATTTTGGGGGAAAAGTATAAATAATAAAATCCTAAGTTATTGTAAATTCAGTTTCTGTATATGGCCATTTTGTTTTGACAACTTTTGTCTCTTCTGTTCAGATCAAATTAAAACAATGAAAAGAATAATATGAAAGTCATTTCAAGTTATCATACGACATACAGCTATTCTAAAAATATGCACTTTTTCATATAAACTAAATTTTCCCCCAAACATTGTTTTCAGATTTTCCTCAAAATCAAAAGGGAGCTTCCTTTGGCCAGGTCCAACCTTGAGTGTCAAAATCATTTAAATCCATGTGGGCAATTAAAAGTTATCATACGACCTAGTTTAATTCTCAAAATATGCATTTTTTATATAAAAAACTAAGTTTTCCCCAAAAAATCTTTTCCTGATTTTTCTCAAAAATGAAAGGAAGCTTCCTTTGGTCAAGTTCAGCTTTCAGTAAAAACAATTATGAAAATTAGTGGAATCAATCTTGAGTAATCGTACGACATAGAAACTTCTGACGGACGGACGGACAGGCTGAACACTATAAGGCCCGCCATGGAATGTTGCTAACTAGTTAGAAGTAAGCAGTTAGAACCATAACAGATTATATTTCCGTCTCTATGTTGGGTTTTCCTCTGATATGTTTACATCGAGAACTATTCTATTTTATTCGAGTTATTTTCCTTCCGGTATCGGATTGATTCCGTTGCTATCCCGTAGCAAGCTAATGTAGGACTTTCGAGTGAAATGTTTTTCACTGAAAAAGTTCTTTTATTACACAAAGAATCAAAACATTCAGCCAACACGAGGACACATTAATCAACTTATCACTGATGATAAAAAGGTTAACTCTTATTATATAATCTATTTGGTTAATTATTTGTTTGTTTCTATTATGAGGTATTTCAGAATCAATTTATTCAATAGGTAGGAAAGGTTCTCAGTCTATCTTTGCTTGAAGTGTGTTGTTTATAGGTTTTCTATGTTTTCAATGACCATTTGTGAAAATGTGTTTCGCAATGAAATTGTCTTGTTGTCTATAAAAATTAGATAATCAACCAGCAGATCCAGTCTTCAGAAAAAAGGGGTTTCGATGAGGTCCAGACGATTTTTGGCCAAGTTTCTTGTCAAAATACCACACGAAATTACAAAAAAATAAGAAAAAAGGTTTGATGATACTACAATTTGATTTTCGGGGGAGCTTGGGGATTTGAACAAGTCAAGTTCCATCTCGGCCAGATTACATATTTTCACCAAATTTCATGTCAAATCATTTTTTTTTATTATTTTCATCAAAAAAATTTGTATTCAAAACAAAATTAAATTGTCGATGAAACAACAGTCGAAATTACATTGTCACAAGTTTATGTTTCCGATACATTAACTACCTGTTGAGCCTCAGCGTACACCCGTAGGCACGACATGGTTGTATATTGTAATGCAATATGCAGCATATGAGTAAACTGTGTAATGTTACATTGATACATGGAACTTTCTCACTTCAAATCGACAAAATAAGTTACAAAATACCATTTAAATCAAGATCAGGGCATTCAGATTAAATTGACAGAGAGAAAATAACTCCAATAAATAAAAAAAAGCAAATATCAAAAAAATAAAAATAAATATTTTTTTTAAACCGGTACTTCAACCCTTTTAATACACAGTAATTGTATATTTGACATTTTAAGTATTGTCAATTGTATTAAAAGCTCAATAGAACAAACTTGATGTACAAAGTCACAACTTTTACTATTTACCTCAAAACATTGATTCAAACAGAAGAAAAATACATTTCTTGAGCTTACGATCATTTTCGGGATATTTGCCTTTACGTACAGTATTGTCTGCAGGTTTGCTTGGAGATTGAACGCTCTAAAAGCCCTGCACATATCTTGTTTTAGACTAGTGTATTCACCTTTTTTTAAATAAAATTTACTTGACTTGTCTTGGATTTTTTTTTCTGGTGGAGTTAAACTGATTAAGGTGTTTACTTCTTTTTAATTTTTTTTTTATCTATGTACACCCAGGAATATTAATTTAGGCAATTTCGACTGCACATCAGGGACGTAATATTGCGCACACTTAACTTTAATTCTTTATTCGTTTAATTTTTACAAATTTCATTTCTGCATTTAGGCAGTTTTTGTCAACTTATGTTTATTCATTTAACATATAAGTTTGTTTTCACAGAACGTGGAGTTTTCATGTGAAAACTAGAAAAAATGTCTAGTACCAGTAAAGGAGGAAGTTTCTACCAGCTGTCAACTCACTATACTTCTTTATACCAAAATTCACACAAATCTTTTCACCTTTTTCTAACCCCTCTTCTGTAATATTCCGTTGCACCAAACCCTTCAGGCGAAGAATGGGTGTAACTGCATCAATGTCCGTTAAAAATATAAGAGAATACATATCTGTAAAGCTTTTGAGATAACCGATACAATTCTCTACTTACATCAAAAGTGCCCGTATAGGGGGTAAACCCAATATGGTGAGCAAATAACTTAATACCCAAGTTACTGTGAATTTTGATTCTGCATATGCGCATTTCGACAACTTATGTCTCTTTAGTGCAGATAAAATCTAAATGTATGGAAGACCATAAAGTCAAAGGTGTTTAAAAACTGACAGAGAACAAATTACCAAATATGATCTAAATAGAAAGCCAAAATCAGCTAAGGACAGAGCTTTGCATGAAGGAGATACTCCTTAGTTTCAACAAAATTTACAAAAAAAATTAGATATTGTAAGGTTCCAAATAGAATCGGCTTTCGGGTCAATACCGAAGTTTTGACTACTGGGCTAGTGATTACCCTCGGGGACTAACAGTCTACCAGCAGAGACATCGACCCAGTGGTAACAAATAACTAAATACTGAAGTTACTGTGAATTTTGATTCTGCATATGCGCATTTCGACAAATGTATGAACCTGACAAGAATACCTTCTGGTACCATATTCCCTCTTAGATAGTATATAGAAGTATAGAGGCGTCTCGTGAAAAATAGACATTAGTTAGATGTTCTCTGAATTGTTCAACACTTATTCTCCATAAAAAGTTGTGGTTACTTTTCCGTGTATTTATAAAACTCATTCAGCAAACCAATTTTGTGCATGCATGAAATCTTCTCCAAACTTTTTAAACAAGTCATCTTAACAAAATCAATTCAAATGCATTAATTATCAAACGTGCACTGTAGATAACAATTCATCAAATGACCTTGCCAATTGGGTGAAATTTTTTAAGATTTTGATAATTTTTGTAGGTTTTTGTTAAAATTCGCTGAATAGCATTCAAGAACCAAACTGAACTAACTGATATTTTGAAGTGCAAATACTCATACACTGTAAAATGGCTTAAATGGACACAAAGGGCCATTTACAGCAATGTTCGAATTCTAATATATCAGACAACATACAAGTGTGGCATATATTGATAGTATGCGTACCGAGGACCATTTCGACAACAGTGAGCATATTTTGAAAATGGCCCAATATGTGAAGAAAATTCACGACTAAATGGCCAGACTTATATATTTCTCCTTCCCTCAGACTAATAGTTATAAGAATCAAATTAAGTTTAGAAGATACCGGTCAAAATTGATTCTAACATTTCAAATATTTCCACAAATATTTTCTATTTACAACGCAATATCTTCTGTAAAGTTCTCCTTATCTGGAGCTTAATAAACTTAAAAATTTCAAATTTGTACAACTATAAAATTATGTTCACCCACGTGTGTGCACCAAATCTTTTCGTCGGCGCATGGTCGCTGCAATTCTTTTCACTTTTTTTCGTCAAAATCGATTAGGAGACGACCATTTGATTTTCAGGGGAAAGGCTTGGTTGATTTTGTAAATAAATAAGTCAATCTTGTTGCCATTGAAAATAAATAGTATAATCCTACTTCTCGTGAAAATAAATAATTTAATTTTGATTTGAAGAATAATTTTTTTTGTTGTAAATGGAGACATATAATTACAATTACATTATAATTAATTATCTGTCTCTGATGGAAATAAATAATCTGAGATGACATTGGTGAAAATAAATAATTTGTTCGAGATTTTCATGAAAATAAATCATAAATCATAAAACCCCAGAAAATCAAATGGTCGTGCCCTTACTCATTTTACACACAGAACGTACATTTTGCAAAACATTTTAGTTATATGTCACATTTTTGTGTTGGTTGAAATAATAACTTTCGAGTTATTTGTCATTTTGATTTACGTGTGTGGCACGTGCCGCTGATTGTAGAGGTAATCGACCTTGACGATCATCATTTTCAATAAACAAGACTGAGATATTGTGAAATCAATGTATTTGATGCAAACTGGTTAAGGCTGAAGTTAATATTTGCGAATAACAAATCTTCTGTATGACTTTTTAAAAATGATTGGCTCTCTGCTTATTCTACAAATATCTTTCTTTTGATATAATTTAATTCAGAATCCAAAAATAGGAAATTACTTCCAATTTGATTTGAAAATGTGCCATTAAAAATGCATGATTGGTGTATTTTCTCCTATATAACCCTTGTATTTTTGTGAATAGTAGCTTCATTTTACGATTAATTATTAATGAAAACTATATGGGAATCTAAAAATGATTGGCTCTTTTCAAAAAGTTAAGATATTGATCTACAAAATGATGTATTTTCTAACACTTAAGAAATTGATTAAATTACTTCCAATTTCAATCAAAAACTGACAAAATCTCATCTTTTTTTCCAATATGGAGACAAACGGAAGAGGGCGTGGTCTGTTATTATTCTGCTTGACAATCAGTGTTATAATCTGTCAATTTTTATATCAAAGCTGTAATAATTAAAATATTGAAATAATATTTGATTTCAAATTCGGGTGTTCGTCAAATTAAACTGCTGTATGCATTTTTCACAGTTCTGATACACATGACATTAGACTGCATGAGAAAGGATGTGTATACAATTCCTTGAACTGAATGAATGAACGTGTTCTTTGTGTTGTTTTCTATTCAAAGATACATTTTTTTTTAATTTATTTTGTTATTATTGTCAACTGATGACAACGAGATACTCTACGTATGTCTGATGATGCTTGCATATGTTTCCGGTAATATACATATAATGTCAGTTCAAATTCTAAAAACCATTATTTATATATTTTTAATATTTGTTTTTTGTTTTGAAATGATACAAATATATAATTAATAATTCAAAACATCTTAACACCTGACTGCAACAATGATTTATGACGCCCTTGGGCTAATTAACACCTGGTCAAGGTAACCGGTGATGTCTTGACCATTTTTTTTATTACATTTTGTTGATTAGGGAGGTGTTGAATCATTCTACCAGTAGCGTCTATGACAATATACATATGTACCACAAATATAAAATATGTATTAAAAAACTTTTTAAACACAAAAAAACCACTGTCATCGTAATATTTATGTTAGTGGATATTTTATTCAATTAATTTTCATTTGCATTAAAATAATTCAATATTTTTTTTTTCAATCGTGCTCACATCTTTTATTTATGCGTGAAACAGTGCGATTGAAAAAGATTGAAAAAAGATCGAATTGCGTACACATACATGTACCATGAATGACGATGTTTCACAGTTACCTCCCCTGAAAATGACCATTTTTTCTGCACATGGTTGGTATTTGAAACAAAAACAGCAGTTCGGCACCAAATATTATGAAAATCATAAGAGAAATAGTTTATGTTATGCATTAATCATATAATCCTTATAATCGTTATGTAATTTCAAATATAATAAACTCGCCAAAGGCTCGTTTATTATATTTTGAAATTACAAAACTCTAGTTGATATCCATCGATATACAATTCTCTCTCGTTATGAAAACTATAATTTGCCACTTACGACTGAAACAAAATAAAAAGGATAATAATAACTAGGAAAACTGTGAACATACATTTTTTGTAGCTCACTTATATCCCATTTGATTCCAGAAGTAAAAAATCAACAATAAAAAACAAATCAATCAACAAATCAACCAATAAAAAACAAGTCAAATCAAATTTTTTAAACACTGGTGCACAATGGCAATATGCACTAAGATTCTGTGAAAGTTTTATTGAATTCCATCAAGCAGTCTAGGAGGAGATGTCGCCGAAAAAGTATGTATCCATATGGCGGACAGAATAACGGACGGACGGACGAAATTACGGACACCATGATCACTGAATACCGCCCGCTAAAGTGGGGATATAATAAATGAAAACAGTTTTTTGTTTGTAAAAATAAGAATGTTTTAATACTTATAATATTATTTGCAATCCTTTGTGCTAAAAGGAGGCATATTTTAGACCGTGTTCGGTGAGTTCCATGGTCACCACATGATTATTTCTGATATAGATAATGAATATTGACACGTTTGAATGTTTAAAGTTCTGTTTTCATTTATAAGATTCATTAAATTTTAAAATAAATCTTGTAACAACAAAAAGCCAACAAATATTCCTACTCTGTCTACAAAAAAACCAAGTTATAATTTAATAATTTATTAATAAATATGTGTATTATTCCATTCTCAAAAAAACTTTTAAACAATACATGCCGAAACAGTTTGACTATACAACTGGTGACCTTTGAAACGACACGTGCCAACAAAATTAGAAAATTATATGTTTTAAAGTAAAAAAACATTATTACATACATTGAGACATCTTCTACAATTCGATATATATCTTTTATTTATAAATAAACGGAAACAGGTTATGAGTGCACCTTTCAAGTCCTAAGCGCACTCAGGAGTCTTGTGCGGTTTTTAGACGTTCCCGTCTGTCCTCAGCTGATTTTAACTTTCCTTTTATATCCTAATGGTAATTTGTTTTCTGTCAGCTTTCACACATATTTCGGTTAATTGAAATCCAAATGTTTTGAATTTATCTGCACCGAAAAGACATAAGTTGTCGAAATGCACATATGCAAAAAATAAATTCACAGTTATCTCTGTATATTGTTGTTTAGTTTGACACCTGGGTTTGACATACATCTATAAGGTTAAATTGTACCAATGATCATTTTTTTCACCTGTGTCACTTGTGGCTTAATTATTTAATAAATGGCCATAAATACATGTATGTTATATAACATGTTATTTTCCTTGTTATAGCACGGCAGTATTCTTTGGACTGTTTATTATTTAATTCGTTTATATTTGTTTGTCTTAACATTTATGAGGGGCGGACAGGGGTGTCTTTCTCCTTTCACCTGTCCCATGTTCCTTTCTCCAGCCCTTGTCTCCTTTCTTTTGGTCTCCCCTTCACTTTCTTTTCTCCCTTTCTCTTCCCTTTCTCCTTTCT
>MJUU01031021.1:53176-69875 GCA_002080025.1 Modiolus philippinarum
CCACATTTATAGATCTTTACAGAATCAGAGACAAATGTCTCAGACAATTAAAGATTTTTTAAATACAGATGCTTTTTTTATACCACGACATGAACTCTCTTTAACTCCTTCAATACATCCATGACGATTACTAGTAAATGTAAGATTGACAATATCACTTTCTTAAAAAATTATTGATTGCTTTGTTTACTTCCATCACCGATTTTAATTATGTTATTTTATTTTATTCTTTTTTAGGGGGGAGGGGGTCAGAACAGTTAAAATACTGTTTGCTTGCTATCAGAGATTTTCTAATATTGAAAATAGTGTAACTATTTTATTGTGGAATCTTTAAAAGATTTTTTTTTTCAGTTCTAAAACTACCACTACATAGCTCAAACCTTTACATCCAGGCTTCGATTTCAAAATTGGGCATTTGACATTATTTAAATTATTTGAATGGAAATATTTGAAATTGAGTAGGCATTATATTAGTATTCATTTAAGTCCGAGAGTAATATGAAAATAATGCATGATGCCGAACTAACTCAAATTAAAAAAAAAAATTAAAAATTACATATTATTTTAAGCCCTTACCTTGCATCTTCATATCCTCGATAATTTAAATAATTTAAATAGCAACATAATTGACAGCCAGGTGGGGTTTAATTTATTGATCTTTTATGAAAGTAATTTAATTACCTTGTACAATGTATACAAAAACTAACAGTTCGAGAAGACCACCGCCAAAGGATACTTATGTGCATGATTTTACATAGGTCATCTCACAATCAAAACCACCATTAACGAAAGAATGGGTTGTCTAAGGGTTATTGGTGAATTCTCATAACAGCCTAGATGATTTAGTCCCCGTTTTTAATGGAATTTACTCTGATTAATATTTCTTCTATAGAGTTCGCGGTGGATCTAGCCTATATAAACAGGGATATCGGTCATTTTTTTATTTCTTCAATAATAAGTGTCTAATTTGTGAACAATTTTTTTCTAGAAAAAGAGAGGAGAACACTAGTGTTGCCTTGAAATTCAATATTAACAAAATAAAATCGAACAATCAATAATTATAAGTCTGTCCAGCGTTGATTCAACTCTGATCAGTCATTCTCAACACTAATTGTGTTGTAAAAGTCAGATATCTGTTGAGAATGTCTGTTCAGTGTTGAATCAACTCTGATCAGTCGTTCTCAACATCGCCTGTGCTGTAAAAGACTGACCCGTGTTGAAAATGTCTGTACAACGTTGAGTAAACGCTGGTCAGTCATTTTCAATACAGATCAGTCTATTACAACACAGGTAGCGTTTAGAATGACTGATCTGCGTTGACTCAACACTGGACAGACATTCTCAACAAAATCAGTCATTTACAACACAGGTAGTGTTGAGAATGACTGACCGATGTTGGTTCAACACTGGACAGACGTTCTCAACAGAAATCAGTCATTTACAACACAGGTAGTGTTGAGAATGACTGACCATTGTTGGCTCAACACTGGACAGACTTTTACAACACAGGTAAAGACTGAGATTGACTGAGGCGAGTTGGCTCAACTCTTATCAGTCTAAACTAGTGTTGATAAAGACTGATCAGCATTGAATCAACAAAGCTCAGTCATTCTCAACGTTGTTCAGACTTTTTCAGTCCAAAAACGACTGACTCTGGTAAAAGCAGTCAAAATATTTGTCAATAGTGAAAGATTGCATGAAAAAATCGGAGGATCTGATCTCCTTTCCAAGCCCCGATCCCCTAAAAATTCATTGGCAACTCCATTATACCTTTTTATACCCTTTTTAACTATTTTGACCCATTAATTTGTGTCAGTCCGATAAAACAACTACAACCCCCCCCCCCCGTCCCGGAACTAAGCATTATGTATTCCCCTTCATGAGAGATGTTTATGGGGATCTCACTTTAACCAAGATGGCAACCAACACGAAACATTAGTTGAAGCGTTGAAGCCTTTAAAAGATCATCTTTGAATCTAAAAGTCAGCTGGAACTATGTACGCACAAAAGGCTATTATGTGTTCATTATCCTCAAAAAGTACAATATTGGACCCAATAACATAAAATTTTCTAAGCATTGTTTGAAATAGCAAAATACCAAAAATTACTGTAAATTTATTTCTGCATATGGCAAATTCGACAACTTATGTCATTTCAGTGCATATAGTTGGGAGACTATAAACAAACAATTGTAAAAATCTAATAGAGCACGAATAATCAAAAAGATCTAAATGGAAAGAAAAACAAATAATGGACAGAGCTATGCAAGATAGACATACGCCTTAGTTTTAAGCAGGGTTTTGAAAATTGCATGTTTCCAGATTTATGAGACCTTTATATGACAGCTTATCTGCCATTAGTAGAGCGGCGGATATGTAAAAAGTCGCTTATTTAACGAGTTTAAATTACCAACAAGCCCCATAGAATTGTATTGCTTAATATCATTTATCAACATCTCAACTGTCAGAAAATGCCTGTCGTCGAGTTAAATTGTGGTCCCTTTGACGTAAAAAATGACTTTTGACGTTACCCTGCTCTTCAATATACACATGGGACTGCTTTGAATAAAATGTTATTGAATTCACCAGTTATTCTTGAAACTTAATACAACAGAAACAAAAAGCATGCAATAGTGTACTTAATTATGCATTAATGCACCCTTATTAATTCAAACATAGCTCAGTACGACCGTTTACAAACTTGGTAAAATTAGGCATTAAAATTGGTGTTTTTTAGCACCTACCTTTTAATCTTTTACATATTTCTTAATTATATCCCATAACTGATTTGACAATTGTTTCACGCAACTATTGGCGTATTTGTTTCCAGAATACATCATTTCCCCTCGTTAAATTTTTTTATCAAAAGTTGTGTTTTGAAAATATTTTATTCCCGTATTTGAACGGGGTTGTACCGATTTGGTCATGATTTTAAAATTTACCCTTTACCAGGCAGTCTGTTTTGAATGATATTTCGGTGTTTAATGTTTGACTTAAGTGCCATTCTAGAAATAAGTGATATAATGTACGTGTTTATTAGGTTCTTATTTGCTCACCTTAAAAATGTGTAATTAACTAAAGGATGTGGGTTAGTTTTAATTAATAATTAAAACAAGTAATTATAAGATTAATAGATCACCCCGTCATGCTATGGTCAATTGACCACGGGTATACTTGTTTTTTACCATGTATTTGTAGAGACTTTGTCTCATGTGCATTTACTCCATATCCTTTTATTCACCATTTACGACTGGAGTTTGTCTCTCCTGCAGTGTGGAGTCCGTAAAAAGATTCCCCTTGCGAGAGATGTATGCTCTCTATATTTTTCAGTTATAGTGTACTTGTGCGTGAGAGAATTTCTCATATGGATATACTATTGATACTTTCAAATTTTGGCATTTATTTTATTAATTTTGAAATGTAATCCAGACCACCTGTTTTAAGTGCCCACATCTCACTATTTTATAACGCCAAGTTTTCTTACATTCGACTTGATGAGTGTCCTGTGTTTGTCTATATGTTGTAGTTGTCCACTAGCTTAAGACATTAGTGCTTTTGTCGGGCAAAGGATGACAGTGATTGTAAGAGCACTTTGCCAGTTTAATTGATGTTTCTTTACAATCCCGCACCCATGACCAAGAGAGACATGGATGTAGCGTTGCTCGACAATTAGCAGAGAATTCCGCTTAAACCGGTGCTAGGGGCCGTCTTGAACTTACTATGAGGTATGAGCAAAGCTCATTGTTGAAGGCCTCATGGTGACTTCAAGATGAAGAACAACAATAAAAGCGTTGTTCCTTTGCTTGTTTTTTTACCATGTATTTGTAGAGACTTTGTCTCATGTGCATTTACTCCATATCCTTTTATTCACCATAATGTCCTATTCGGGTATTGAACACTTTTTATTGTCATTGTTTGAAAAATTTGATTACATTATAAAGGCGAAAGGTCGTGGATGTTTGATTTTTAAACGTGATTTAAGTCGTGCTTACCGTCAGATTTTTATTGATCCAAAGGATATACACTTTGTTGGATATGTTTGGAATGATCACTTTTTTTTTTTGAAAAAGTTTTGTCAATGGGTCTTCGATATTCAGCTCAAATTTGTCAGAGAGTCACCAACGCTTTAGCGTACATGTATAGATCTCTTGGCTTCGATATTGTTAACTATCTTGACGATTTTGCCGGAGCTGAAACTTGTGATTTGGCTGATAAAGCCTTTTTTGAGTTGAGTCAGTTATTTAACTCTTGTGGCATTGAGGAATCTGTTCATAAAGCTTACTCTATGAGTACACGGATGGAATTTTTAGGTATAATATGTGATACCGTTAGTCTTACTTTAGAAATTCCTTTAGTTAATCTTGAAATACAAAAAATATCGAAGTTGCATTAAAAAAACAGTAAATTTCGTTATGCTGTACACGTTTTTCAAGGAGTAACCTCTCATCAGCAGCATTAAAATCAAATAATAAGGAAAGCCATAATCCAAAAGTAGTCCAGAAAGAAGTACTCATTTCCAATAATATCGAAATAGGAAGCCAAATCCAGTACCAAGGACATCTACTGAGTGCCATACACGGAATGAAGCCTCGTTATGTTTAAGTGATTACAATTTTGATAAAAACAGTATATTTATATAACATGCAAGGTAAAATTTCATGTCAGACAAGTCTGACTATTGGGTTAAAAACATATCAGAGTTACTTGATCACTGGAGTTCTATGAAAAAAAAACTAAGCTTAGAGACATTCAATCTTTAGTAGGAAAGTTAAATTTCCTAGCTACACGTGTTCGTCCGGGGCGAATTTTTATGTCCAGATTTTTTAATTGGCTAAGGGAAGTTTATGATAGACGAGGTTTCATGAAAATACCTTCGGATGTCAAGAAAGACATATTATGGTGGAATACCTTTTTACCTTTTTATAATGGTATTTCAATGATGGCTTTAGAGGAGTGGTCTTCCCTGGATACAGTTATGTCATCTGACGCATGTAGTAGTGGTTGCGGGGGTTGATTTAAAGGGAAATGCTTTCATAAACAGTTTCCAGAATTCATTATGTCACAGAATTTACACATTAATGCTTTAGAACTTTTAGCAATTACAATATGTTTGAAATTATGGGATGCCTATCTGAAGCACCAACGCTCGGTATAAAATATTGACAAATAGGTCTGCCCGTGTTCAAATTCGCATAGAGCCCGTTTGCAATAATCTATTTCTTAATTACAAAGTACTCTGAAAAATTTTATGGTTCATTGGAGAGCCTTTTTACTATTTGTACCTTTTTGAATTATCGCCTTTACCAGCTAATCTTCAAACTATTTGTCTTTTTGTGCAGTTTTTCAGCCGTTCATTTAAATCTACAGATGCAATTAAAAATTATGTCAGTGGTGTTCGAACTCTACATTTGTTTTTTGATTTGCCGTTCCTCTCACTTGATGACTTTCAGGTGAAGTTGTTATTCCGTGGAATTAAAAGAGATAAGGCACATCTTTCTAGACGAGTTTTACCTATTACCCCGCGTATTTTATTGGACATGAAAGCCTTTTCGGATTTGAATAATGTATATGACGCTTCCATTTGGTGTTTATTTCTTTTTGCCTTTTTTCTGATGGCTAGAAAATCTAACCTGGTACCTGATGTTGTCTCTAAGTTTGATAATAAAAAAAAACAACTTACCAGAGGTAAAATCAAACTTTCGAAGGATTTAATAATTGTAACCTTTGAATGGTCAAAAAGTATTCAATTTGGCCAACGTGTTTTAAACATTCCTCTTATTAGACACAAAGACTCTTCTTTGTGCCCTGTCAGTGCCTATTAAAATATGTGTAGGTTAATTCCGTCATCATATGATTCACCAGCCTTTGTTTTTAAGAAAAGAGGCGCATTAGTTCCTATTACATATAAGAAGCTTCAAACAGCCTTAAAAGGTCTGATTGCTAAAACTGGACGCAATAGCGCAGATTATTCTAGTCATAGTTTCAGAGGAGGGGGCGCCACTTTCAGTTTTCAGTCTGGAGTCTCATCTGAAATGACTAAAATTCAGGGAGATTGGGCAAGTGACGCCTATTTGGTATATTTAGAATTTTCTATGAATGATAAAATAGCGGTAGCTAAACACGTAGCACAATCTTTAAAATTTTAATTTGTCAGACAATGTTCGGGTAGTTCTGATTTCGGATTCGATTGCCAAATATGTGGGATAGATTCAACATCTTACAGTCTTACCCTTTAGAGGAGCTTGAATAGTGGATATTGAAGAAAAAATCAAATCAGGAGAGTTACATTTAGATTCTTTTACTCACGTTATTTTTCATCTCAGCACAAATGATAAAGGCTTGAATTCTCAAACAATTATGTCAGATTTTAAGTTTCTGCTAAACGCTTGTCGCAATTTCAATACTAAAATTGTGTTTTCTTCCATACTTCCTCGTCCTGCTGATTTTTCAAAGTCGAAAGATCAATGTATAGAAATCAATAAGAAATTACAATCCTTTTGCTCTAAATATGGCATAGGCTTCATCAAGTCTTATAAAAGATTTCTCCAAAATGGCCAACCTATCCGACATTTATTTGCTAGAAATGATGGTGGTTTACATCTGAGTTTTGAAGGAACCAAACAGCTCAGATAGTGCATTATTAATGCAGTTAGACATTAAAGGTGTTAGATTGTATATAAATATAGCAAATACTTTTAAATAACTTACTTCATTTACATTCTTAGGAAATTTGCACACATGCTTATATTTATGTACATATACGTACTTTTTGTAGTTTTCATTATTATCATGCATATATTTTTTTTTATTTAGGTTTCACTTCTGCAAAGGAGAACATCATCCTTTGGAAGTTTTTCCTGCCTTCGGAAGTTGACCATTTCGAGCAGACCGCATACTTTATAAGAGAGATGTTTAGCTCTTAAAGTATTTTAGGGTAAACTCTTACAATGGAGAACATCATCCTTTGGGAGTTCAGTCCTTTTGAAGGAGTAGATTATCTTTCAAGGGCTCGGTTTTTTCTTTCTTTTGATATATGCATGTATTGTTTTGCGGATTGTTTTGTGTTCGCCCGCTTATGTATTATATGTTTTGTATGTTGAGAGAATGAGTGAATGAGCGTTGAATATGTCTGTATATGTTTTTTCCGGCACAAGAATTGTATTCTTCTGTTTTCTGCCAAAATATTAAATAAATTATTTTCTTAATATTATGGTTTAATTCTATTTAGGTTAACGCATAATTGTTTAGTTTTAATTAAATAATTAAAACAAGTAATTATAAGATAAATAGATCACCCGTCACGCTATGGTCAATTGACCACGGGTATAATCTCCTATTCGGGTATTGAACAGTTTTATAGTCATTGTTTGAAAAATTTGATTTTCCCACCCGCCACTCCCATTTTTTTTTTACATTTTCTTGCTATTTAACTTATTCTACTTTATGGGTAAAATATATATACTATTTTTTTCTCAATTAATTTGTTTCCTGGCGGATTGTTTTGTGTTCGCCATCCTATGTATTATATGTTTTGTATGTTGAGAGAATGAGTGAATGAGCGTTGAATATGTCTGTATATGTTTTTCCGGCACAGGAATTGTATTCCTCTGTTTTCTGCCAAAATATTAAATAAATTATTTTCTTAATATTATGGTTTATTTCTATTTAAGTTAATGCATAATTTTTGTGTATTGGATGTGTTCGTATAGTTAAAATATGAAAATGTTGCGTCAAATCGGAGTCCAGCTCTGCTATGCTAAGCAAAACCTGGATGAAAAAATGACTTAAGATGAAAACAGCTTCATTTCACAAAATATGTCATCACTTTAATTGATTACCCAAGAAAATTTAAATTTTCTGAAATCATAAAACACCCAAAAGGCTAATATTTCATTGTAAATTGCTAAATATTGCACTAAAAGTTATTTAGTGGGAAAATGTTGACAGAAGAAAATCCAATAAGATATACCATTGCGTCCTGTTGTGCTTTTGTGCACATCTTCAAAGTTGAGAACCTATGTTAATTTCGTGTGTATGCTTTTATCGTCGTTTTCTGTTTTAAAAATGTACTTCCTTATTACAAAGCTTGTCAATTTTAGAACGTTTGGATACAGTTTTGGAGAAAGCATATATATATATATATATATAAAAATTCTAGTTTTGTTTTCGACATTGACATCATTGGCGGATCCAAGTGAAGGTTCCAGGGTTTGGACCCCACCCGCATTTTTGCACAATCATGTATTTTTAATGAATATCTTGATGTTTTACTAAGAAATACCCCCAAAATGTTTCGAGCCTCGTGCCGCTCGATGAAATATCATTTCACTTCAAATTCGAACCCCTCTTTTCGAATTGTCTGGATCCCGTCTGGACAAGCATTTGCATGTAGTTGGTGGGATTTTGCCTATGGTCGATTTTTTTTAATTACAGCAATGCGTCGCATCTGTTTTATTCTTTAATGGAAACTGTCATTACTAGGCATAAAGCACAATTTGATCTCAGGCATTTGAAGTCCTTTGACTTCGTGTTCTTGACTTTTTTCCAATGGGCCAATGTGTTTTCGATTTTTCTCTTTACGAATTACCTTGTGTGTTCTACAAAAAAAGAAGCCCTGTTCTAGTGAATAACAAGCAGTTCTTAAATTAACAAGTATGAAAAAAGCAGATTTTGTTTTTAGAAAACCTAGCTTTCCTTAACTTAAATGCGAGAATCGCGTAGACGTTTAGTAGCACGCAATAAAGTCCCATACTTTGAAAGATAAAAATAAAAGATAACTAATATCAAAAATAACCTTGAGCTCATTCGATGTCAGCAAAAGGTCCAAAAGACCGATGATTCATATGTTATACTTTGTGTTATGGTGAATGTCAAACGTAAAAATCATTTAGATTTCCCCCACCACCAGGCCCACACCAAAAACTTTATGAGGAAACTTAATTTTTATATAAATTTTCAATGTCAATGACTAACATGAGTCAAAATTGTTGCAGACACCTTAAGCTTGTACAATAGTAAAAACGTGTGTGAAATTACTTGTTCTTAGTCAACCTTGCACCGCTCTATTCATTGTAAGAAAAATTACCTTATTTGACCCTGAGTGAGGTCAAATTCAATGAAAGCTATAGCAGCACAGATCGCACTTTAATGCATTTTCAACTCGGTTTGAATACGACTACTGCAGTGCAATTTATTTGTGTATTGGAAAATGCTTGAAAACAATTATTTGACCTCAAGGTCAAAGGTGAATCTCATATGAAAGTCAAATGGTACCAAATATTAAACTTTGTTGTGATACACTTATTTGCCAAATAGCTGAAAACTATGTCAAAAAATTAGTAAGTTATACCCCGGCAAACTAAAAATACAGCTCTCATGGTTATGACCTTTGACCTTAAACAAAGTATGTTTGGACCATGTCAGATATCGACGAAAGCCATTTTCTTAAAGAACAAACATTACACTACACTTTCGTTTAAGATAATAAAAGCCCATGGGGCATTCGGGTGATTTAAATTTTGAAAATTTGCCTCTTCGCCGCTCCACTACATGGTGAGGAATACAGGTTCCTAAGAGTTTCTTGTCTGATTTGTTTTTCATGTAAATTATGTCTCCTTTATTTTTAATGAACTTTTTTTAAATGCCATTTAAACACATATTAAGTATTCAGAATTTCAAATTGATAAGAATACTGTCCGCAAACTCCATACAAACGGAAATTTTATTTGTTGTCACATTGGAACACAATGTTCTAAAATTTTATTTGTTGTCACATTGGAACACAATGTTCTAAAATTTTATTTGTTGTCACATTGGAACACAATGTTCCAAAATTTTATTTGTTGTCACATCGAAACACAACATAACAGTAGCTGCGATATTTATAGTACAGACCTTCTATCAGTAGCCGTTACTTATTGATGGATTGTTAAATGATTGATGACGGATTTTTGACTGATTGATGACTGATTTTTCACTGATCGATGACGGATCCATGAATCACGGATGTATACGTATTTTACGGATTGTAAACGTATTTTACGGATGTAAACGTATTTTACTGATCGCATCCGTCAATTACGCATTGTATCAATCAGTAAATCACGTATGACGGATACGTACATATTTGGAATTTTTAAATTGATTGATTGATTGAATATTGTTTAATGTCTACTCAGCAATATTTCAGCTATATCAAGACGAGAACAAGTTTGTTAATAAATAATCACTTTGGGGTATGGAAAGGGTCATGGGACGGGAAATTCTGACTGCCACTGGAAAAGTAGGGTGAAATCGAAAAGGGCGGAGAATTTAGCCTTGTAGCCGATCACCTACGGACCACTCTAAAAAAGCTTGCTACAAGGGTTCTTTAACGTGCAGGAAGCGTGGCATTTCTTCCAACACGTGGACCTGAGTTTACATCCCATCCGAAAGATGGGTTGTGTATTTATTAATCCTGCACAACCACGGAATGGGTCCTATTTCTATATCCCGGGACCCTCGGGGTCAGTCCCCGTTTAGGAGGGGTCACACCCCGCAAGCCGGAGATACTAGGTCCTATTTCTATATCCCGGGGTTCCCTCGGGGTCCTCTGTTAGGAAGACTCATACTCCAAGCTCAGAGGATGCTGCGGGCCTATTTATAAGCCGGGACCGCGCACGGCGGTGGAATTTTGAGACAAAACGAATAAACATAATATTCTCGTGTGTTTCAAGGTTGTTAGATAACCTTTTCGAATATAAAGAAACAGTTTGATTAAATCACGAATGCTTTATTTTGTTTCAATTAAAATTGTTTACATGTATTTGTGAATGAGAACTGGGTATCTAAACTGCATAATACTAGTCTGCGTTTTAAACTCGATCTTTGGAAACGATGAAAACAATAATTTTTCTTGAAAATTTTATTTATGATATCCTTTCGAAGGAGTTTTTTGTTTTGCGAAACACAATTTTAATGACTTTTAACATATTTCAGGCTTGAAAAGTTAGATTTTTAGTGTGCGGTTTAAACTCTGCCTATAAACATGACAGTTACATTTTTTAAAATTTTATTCATCATATCCTTTCGAATAGGTTTTATCTTTTGCCAAACACAATTTCAACAAATTTCAGCATGTTAGATTTTTAGTCTGCGGTTTAAACTCTGTATATAAAAATGACGAAAACAATTTAGATATTTTGAAAATTTTATTCATCATATCCTTTCGAAGGAGTATTTTCTTTTGCAAAACACAATTTTAATGAATTTTTACATATCAAAGCTTTAAAAGTGACATTTTTAGTCTGCAGTTTAAACTCTGTCTATAAAAATGACCAAAACAATTTAATTTTTTTGAAAATTTTATTCATCATATCCTTTTGAAGGAGTTTTATCTTTTGCAAAACACAATTTCAACAAATTTCAGCACATTTAGGGTTGAAAAGTTAGATTTTAGTGTTTGGCTAAACACTCTGTGGATAAAAATGACCAAAAACAATTTAAATATTTTGAAAAGTTTATTCATCATGTCCTTTCGAAGAAGTTTTATCTTTTGCAAAACACAATTTTAATGAACTTTAACATATTAATGGTTTGAAAAGTTAGATTTTTAGTCTGTGGTTTATATTCTGTCTATAAAAATTACCAAAACAATTGAAATTCTTTGAAAATTTTATTAATCATGTCCTTTCGAAGGAGTTTTATCTTTTGCGAAACACACACTTAATGAATTTTAACATATTAAAGGCTTGAAAAGTTAGATTTTGAGTCTGTGGTTTAAACTCTGTCTATAAAAATGACCAAAACAATTTAAATTTTATGAAAATTTTATTCATCATATCCTTTCGAAGGAGTTTTATCTTTTGCAAAACACAATTTTAATGAATTTTAACATATTTAAGGCTTGAACAGTTAGATTTTTAGTCTGCGGTTTAAACTCTGTCTATAAAAATGACCAAAACAATTTAAATTTTTTGAAAATTTTATTCATCATATCCTTTCGAAGGAGTTTTATCTTTTGCGAAACACAAGTTACACAAATTTCAGCATATTTAAGTTTGAAAAGTTAGATTTTTAGTGTGCGGTTTAAACTCTGTCTATAAAAATGACCAAAACAATTGAAATTTCTTGAAAATTTTATTAATCATAACCTTTGGAAGGAGTTTTATCTTTTGCGAAACACACATTTAATGAATTTTAGCATATTAAAGGCTTGAAAAGTTCGATTTTTAGTCTGCGGTTTAAACTCTGTCTATAAAAATGACCGAAACAATTTAAATATTTTGAAAATTTTATTAATCATATCCTTTCGAAGAAGTTTTATCTTTTGTGAAACACAATTTTAATGAATTTTAACATATGTAAGGGGTGAAAAGTTAGATTTTTAGTGTGTGATTTATACTCAGTGAATATTAATGACCAAAACCATTTTAGTTTTTTGAAAATTAAATTCATTATATTCTTTTGGTAATTTTTTTTACTTTATGAAACACAATTTTAATGATTGTAGCATGTTTAGAGTTTGACAACTTTGATTTCCGAGTCTTTCGTGTATGAATGCGTAAAATCATTTGTTTTTTTGTTTTGTTTTGTTCTTTTTTTTTAATTCTATTTTCGTTTCATTCATGTTGGCTTTCCTGTTATTGTCTAATATTGAACGTTTAACCAGCTGTATATATAATTTTAATATTGTTGGTTATCACAGTAAATATGTCTATTTTCGACGATTGTTTAAAGTAGATGTGCTTCCAAAGTTAAATGCATTCTGACAAACTGTACATACATGTATACTGTGTATTTCCAACGTACAAGCAGAAACATCAAGTAAATATTATATTATCCTTAACGTAGGAATTTAACATGCATGAGGTGTTATTACAATTCTAAATTCATTTTTTTGTAATGAAACGAGACTATTATTTCGCAAAATGTATTAACTTGAAAGATGACGTAAGGCTATCAATCAGTCAATTACGGATAGGACCGATCAATCATCCGTCAGTCACATATTTTACGTATTGAATTCGTCAAATACGTAAATTACTTTTCCTATCCGTCAGACTTTGACGGATTTTTGACTGATCGATCACTGATCGATGACTGATCGTTGACGGCTGACGGATCGCTTAATGATCGCTCTTTTAGTAACGGCTACTGAAGCAAGGAATTGACATCTTTTCTCGTATTAGACAATAATCCTCTGTACTTAGACTCTATTAGAAGGATATGGAATATTCTGTTTTCAAAGCGGTGCAACATTGGGAAAAATAATTATAATTTACGGATGAGAGGGTGTTTAAGTCTGATTTAATTGACATCAACCACATGGTCATATAAAGTACAGGTTCAAAAAAAAACCATCTGAATGAGCAATTTACAATACAAGTGTTATGAAATAAAAAAAATGGTAGAACTCCTCTTTTTGAAATACATCAAACCTTTCCATTATGTTTGATAAGAATCCTCTTTCTTTGTCTCGAATAAAAAATTGGCTGTTGGCATCATTCATTTGTGTCCCCGTTACATTGTATACAGTTTAAACTAAGGTCTCGCGAAGTCCTTTACTAGTCCGTGGGCTGGAAACACTTTCCGTGCACCCCCCCACTTCCGAACCAGACCGGTTTTTTTCAGTCCTTCTATGTCCCCTCTTCAAAATAAAACATGTTAACACGAACATAACCTGCACGCATAGACAGTATAGGGCCACTTTTATAGTACACCCGAAAATTTATTGTATTTTCGTTTTAATATAAGTTTCATCTTTTAAGCTCCATAACTTTTTGCAGATAAGTAATATGTACTGAAATTTGGTATCAAATTAAAGCTAATTGAATATGCTTTACAATGAACACAAGTTTGGGTACTTTACGCCCATTTTATGATCAGAGGATACAAAAAATCTACCCCTACCCCTGCAAAAAATTGCGAAAATCTCGATTTTAGGCTGTCAATTCCTTTCAGATAAACAACCATCGTCATTTGATCTAGTTTTTATGCCTAACTTATCAGTTGTGATACAATGTTAGAAAATAAAACCATTAAAGTCCATAAAATTTTGATTTCCGGTATAAAATTTTTGAAAAATGGAATTTTTCGGAATTTTAGATTTTTCACATTTTCGACTTTTTGAATTAAGGGTCGTAAAAATCTGAATATATATTTAATAATTGCCGATGCAATAATAATTTATGATATGCTAGCAACAAATTGTATGCAAAAATTTTAGTTTCAGACGTATAATAGGTTCATAAATGTCAAAATTTGCACCCCTCCCCCTACAAATTTAGAGAAAATTTGAAATATTCAGGCTCTAAATGATAAAAAGATATGTTTAATGGGAATTCTGGTGTGTATTTCACTAAAACTGACATGCAGAAGATCATTTAAGTACATTAAAACTTTTCAAAAGGTCTCTTTTCGCATTTTCTTTCCGAAATTGTATGAAAAATGGGAATTTTCCGTTTTTCAGAATTTCTGCTGTTTTGACTTTGAGATGCCATTACTTCATGAAATTGATATATAACTTCAAAATATTGATTAAATATCGTTTCATCATATCTAAGCAATTAGAAAGTATGCTTTTAAGCCTTTTAGACTAAATACATCTCATAAATTACAAACATATTACCCCTTACCACACATAATCAACAAAATTTATTTCATTTTATTCAGCTTGAAAAGCTTAAACATTGTATAAAGGTCCAATGACATATCATTTTCAAACATTAAAACACACAGAGCCTCCCATATTTCAAAAATAAGATCATGCGCCCGGTTTATGGGCAGTTATTCAGCGATTTAACTTTGAATTTCGGAAAATTCTGAAATACTGAAAATTCCCCTTTTTCACGATAATCGTCCAAAATATTCAATTTTACCCATATTTTGGTGTCAGAATTACATATTATGATGTATCAAATGCATCTTTTACAAAGAAAGTAAAACATTAGTATGCTTTGTTCATTTATATGTACAGGCGGTCATATTTTGGAGATTTTCAAGTTTAATTTTGTTGGGGTAGGGCAAGATTTTCAGTATTTAGAGCCAAATTGAACACTCATTTTTCTGAACAGTGTTTTTAAATAACATATGTATCGGTTAAGACAATAAATTGGCATATCTGCAGATAAATCCTCCAGATTTGCCACATATACTGATTTAAAAGTGAATTTTGCACAAATCTGAAATGCTAAAAATTGCCATTTTTTTCATCAATTTTGGACAAAATATTGAGTTTTAGCTGACAACTGGGATTTGAAACACCAAATTATGATAGTATTCATGCAACTTTGTTATATGCAACGCAGAATTTGTGTGTGGTGGTTATTTTTATCCCAACACTGACAATTTTGGGGGAAATGTGTTGGGGTAGGGGTAAGATTTTTGGTATTTAGAGTCACATTCAACACCCCTTGTTTTTCTTAACAATGTTTTAAGAGATCTAATGTATCGCTTAGAACAATTAATTGGCATATCTGCAGATATATTCTATAGATTTGATACATATTGCGATTTAACAGTTAACTATGGACAAATCTGAAATGATGAAAATTACCATCTTTCATCAATCTGGGGAGAAATATTGAGTTTTAGTCGACCAATGGGTGTTAAAATACCAAAGCATGATTTAATTCATGCAACATTGTCATATACAACACACATTTTGTATGTTCTTGTTATTTTTATGCGAACATAAACCGAAAAACAAAAATTTCAGGGAAAATTTGTTGGGGTAGGGGTAAAATTTTCCGTCATCAGAGTCACATTTAACACTCCTTGTTTTTCCTGGCAATGTTTTAAGACACAAAATATGTCGCTTGGTACAATTAATTGGCATAGTTGCAAATATATCCTCCAGATTTAGCATATATAACGATATAGCAGTGGACTTTGGACAATTCTGAAATGTTGAAAATTCCCATTTTTCATCAATTTGGGGAGAAATAATGAGTTGTAGTCGACCAATGGCTGTTAAAATACCAAATCATGGAGTAATTCACGCATCATTGTCATATACAACACACATTTTGCATGTTCTGGTTATTCTTAGGCAACATAGACCAAAAATACCCAATTTCAGGGAAAATTTGTTTGGGTAGGGGTAAGATTTTCGGTATTTAGAGTCACATATAACACTCCTTGTTTTTCTAAACAATGTTTTTAGACAATTTTTGTATTGCTTAGGGCACTTACATGTCATATCTGCAGATATATTCTACACATTTGACATATTTTGCGATTTAACGATGAAATACGAACAAATCTGAAATATTGAAAATTCCCATTTTTCATCAATTTTTGGTGAAATATTGAGTTTTAGTCGACTAATGGCTACTGAAATACCACATTCTGATGTAATTCATGCATTATTGGCTTATAGAACACATATTTAGCGTGCACTGGTTATTTTTATGTGAACATAGACAAAAAATTGACAATTTCAGGGAAAATTTGTTGGGGTAGGGGTAAGGTTTTCTGTAATCAGAGTCACATTTATCACTCCTTGTTTTTCTTAGCAATGTTTTAAGACACCAAATATGTCGGTTGGTACAATTAATTGGCATAGTTGCAGAAATATCCTCCAGATTTGGCATATATAACGATATAGCAGTGGACTTTGGACAATTCTGAAATGTTGAAAATTCCCATTTTTCACCAATTTCGGGCAAAATATTGAGCTTAAGTCAACAAATGGCTGTTAAAATATAAAATCATAATAT
>MJUU01031021.1:70397-94603 GCA_002080025.1 Modiolus philippinarum
GGGTGCACGGGGGGTTATTCCAGCCCATGGACTATTACTGGACGTGGAAAGATCTTGCTAAACGTAATGAAGACGTGATAGAATCTTGTATGATCGTAATGCAAAATGTTACTGGACGTAGTTCAAACTGTACGCATGTACCTAATCAATCTTTCCTTTCAGGAGCGCTTGATGATACCACCCTGGTTTTCTAGGGTTTATATACTGCTAGTGCTTGACTTCTGTGGTGCTCGTTTTGTTGTTGTTTTTATTTGTCTTGTCATGGCGTCAACAGTTGTCGAAATATGAGAATGTTTGCTTTTTGCTAATGCGCGTTGTATAAATAGATGCACACACTTTGGCATTTGTTGTTTATAGATGGGTGCATGTTTGAACATGCTCAAATTCACAGTAACCTCGGTATTATGTTATTATCATCGTTTACCAGACACGTTTGACGAACGTCAGAGATACGTTATATACACGTTGGTGCGAAAAACAGAAGTTTCTGTCATGTCGTTTAAAACATGAAAGGACGCGCACACAAGGTGTTGTTGTAACTAACGGGTAACGCTGTACTATAAATGAATGAACAAATTGGCTAGAACGTTGTTGTGTGGCAGTGATATAAATCAAAGTTGTAGCGTCCGGTTCGTCAGCAGTGTCGAATGAAATATAAGTAAGAATCAAGGCTTTTCTGTTTGAATATTTACCTTAATTTTCCAAACCATCAAAAATAAATCTCAATGTTTTCGTGGCTAGTTTTACAAACAAGGTACAAAAATGTATCTTGTATGTTGAATGTTGAAGTGATTGTTAACGAAAGGGTGCTTAGCAGTCTTCTTCAGTGGTAAAATTGGAGAAACTTTTAAATAAGAATTGAAATAAACAATGTCTGTCCCACGCGTTTTTGTAAGTTTAGAATCATTTTTCGTTGTTTTTCTTAATATTTTCAATTGCTAATGCCGGAGAGAAAATATTGCCAAAAAAAACCCCAAAAAACAAACAATTAATCCCGCGCTTAAATGACAATAGAATACGGTGGCCATGATATATTTCTATTGATGTTGTACAAACCAACCAAGTACAAATGTTCTTGAAACCTTCTTCACATTAAATGATTGTAGTTCAGTTGTATGAAGGTCGTAGTGGGAGCGTAGTGAGGAACGTAGAAAAAACTCAGTGCTTGATTGGGTTACAAGAAACTTGTTTGTGAACTTGTGTGATGTAGTACGATCTTAGCAATGACGTAGAGAAATCGAGTGTAAAAACTCTAATGCAATATTTTTATCCTGTTTTCACAACGTTCCGGTAAATGATTTGAAAGAATGGTCTTTACGGTCTTCGTCTCAGTGTGACGGTGAATGGGAACGTATCCAAAGTTAGTATGAATCAAGGTGGTAATTGGGAAAAGAAATGGTCTTTTTGTATTTTAAAATAACTAAATACCGAAGTAACTGTGAATTTACTTTCTGATTCAGTTTGACCAGACAAAGTATCTAGGTGTTTTATTGTCTTCAAGATTTTTTAATTACATCGACTTTAAATGACAATTCATGAAATACGCGTAAAGAATAAGTGTAAGCTTATTTCATTCTCCCAGTGAGACACGACAGTTAAATTCCGTCTGTTTTGATGAATAACTTGCGTTTGTGTAATCATGGAGTTCTTATTGTTCTTATTAATGAAAAAATAATTTTTGATAATATATGCAACCTCTTATGGTATTTTATGAATTTTGAGTCAACAATACGTACGACTTAATTGTGATAGGTTTTAACTTAAAAATAGTGTGTAAACATTCGATATTCTAACTCAAAATTAGATACTACTACTCATATTTTCTAATTACATGTACTATGTTATTTTTCAGATTATTCAAAACTGGAAATAGAAAAACAAAGAGTAATGTATTTTTAAAGCTTTTTCTTTGGGAATCGTGTGAGTTATTGATTCTTTTTTATCTGTATGAGAAATTGTGATATTTGTAACATATAATTACCACTGAAGCTATCAAACTAAGTGCTTACTTTCCCAGGAATATATTCTTGTTCCGGGAATAATCTTGAAATTATTCGTTTAAGCATCAAACAGTTCTTTTGAGTGATGGAACATGTACTGATTCCAATTGTCTAAAGCTGAAAAATATTATTCATTATTGTTATTATACTGAATTAAGCATTTAGTATTTCATCATCAATTTCAATTGAACTACAGTGTTTACAAATTCTGTTATCTCTTGGTATATTTTGATATCTTCCAATTTCCATTTCTAAATTATGGTCACTAACCCGAAATTTAGTTAAAAGCTGTCTAGTTTTAAAATTTGATATTTTTAATGAATATTGTTCTAGTATAATTTCTGACTTAATTTTACCATAAATAAACAACTTAGAATTTCTGAAAAAGATGCTAATTTGTTTAGTTTTTTTTACAATAAAACTCATTCACAATGTGTTTGATTTTATTTTTTAAACGATATTTAACATTATTAAAAGGTTGCTTTAAAGTCTCAAATTCTGTAATATCGAGGTTAAATTCTTCAAACAAACTTGAACTAAAAGTTAGCTGAGAATAAATCCCATCGCGGTGTAGCGATTTATTAATAGTATATGCTTCTTGCAAAAGTGGAATTATAAAATTGGAATTAAGTCTACAAAAGTATAATAAAGCCTGAGATTTTATAAACGCAGATAAAGAAAATCTCCCAAGCTCTGATTTTGCTTATATATTGCATGCTGTTTTTTCAAGCCGAAAGATGATTTACAAAATCTACTATGTACTCTTTCATAAATGGATTTGTCTTCTAAAGATAAAATGTCACAAACAGATCTATGCTGTTTTGCACTTGTTAAGGATTTATATATGGAGAATAATTCTTCCAATAATGTAAAGATAGAAAAATACAAGATCATTTTATTCAGTCATTGCATTCCGAAATGTTTGTGTCTCCAAAAGCTCTTTGTTAACTCCCTTTTACACTACACCGTATAACTCAAACGAAGCTCTTTGTGACAGAATCCTTAAAACAAATATTTGTTTTGAAAATTATTTCACATTGTTGTCGCTGTATTTCATGTACTTTTTCTGTAAACTAAGATGTGGCAGTCATCGTCTACCAGTTGAGATAGGAAAATGGCAGGATGTGTCCAGAAATGACGGACTATACCATACTAAAATTTACGATAAAAGGGGCGATTTTTCTTTTCCAATACTTTTCCCATAGTTAATTATCAATTTCTGGATGGCGATGTTCCATTAGCGCCATCATATGGTGTTTACATATCTCAACTTTTTCGATTTGCTCGAGTATGTAATAACGTTTGCGATTTTAATGAACGGGATCTTTTGATAACTGAAAAACTATTACATCAGGGTTTTCGGTATCACAAACTAGTTAAAACCTTTACAAATTTTATCACCGATACAAAGACTTAGTTCATAAATACAATGCAACCTGTAAACATCTAATTAAGGCTGGTATTTCACATCCCTTATTTCACGGTAATGTTTTACATAAGATTTAAAAAATACATAAACTCGCCTAACAAACTTATAAAACCTTTAAATTGTCTAATTTATAAGGGTTATAATCACGGTATTGTCGTCAAGTCATTACGTATGGCCTTCTTTAGTATAACATTGATTTTTGATAGGGTCTTTGCGTTTTCACCAAACACATTCTAAATTTCTAAAATCTGTATTGCATGAACACGGGTTATGTATTCCGATATGTGCATGAAATCATTATGCCAAACTCCTCACATGAAGGGATCTTGGTAGAAGCTGTATACTGAGGGTACATAACTTACTTTGTCAGTTGGTAATGGGTCTGGAGCTGGCATGTCAGTTAACTGCTGGTAGTCTCTTGTGATTTCATGTTTATGTCCGTATATTTAGTTGTTTCAGTTTCATTTTCACAATTGACTCAGTCCTGTTGCCAACTGAATTTTACTGTTATTACGATTGTTTTTGATTTATCACATTGGCTGTAGGGGGAATGTTTGGGCCCAATAAAACTAGTTTAACCCCGCCGCAGCAGGTTTGCGCCTGTCCTAAGTCAGGAAATTTATTAAGCCTTTGTGTGTCGTCTTTTTTCTAGTTCGTTTACTTTATGTCTATAGGAGTCTAGGATGATGTTTATTTCGCTGAACTTGATTATTCTTTATTCAGGGGCCGACTCCGACCTGCCATTGGGTGTGGGGTTTTCTCACCATTCATTGAAGATCTTATGGTAGCTTTGAGTTGTTATTACTCCCCTTTGGGTCGTTGTCTCTTTGACACATTCCCCGTTTCCCTTCTTTTTTCTATTTGTGATTCTTGTGATATAGGCGACGAGTTTACCTACTTAATATCATGTACTTTTAAGTTTTTGCCATCACTCGGCGTCCGTTCGTCGTAAACTTTTCAAAGATCTCCTCTGAAACCACTGGGCCAATTGGAACCAAATTTGGTCACAATAGTCATTATATGGTCCCCTTTAAAAATTGTATCCGACACGTCCGTACCTCATCTAAGATGGGGGCCAGCCGTTAACATATTTTTAAAATTTGACCCTATGGAAAAACACATTCAAAGAACTTCTCCGAAACTACTAGTCCAATTAGGACAAAACTTAGTCACAATGGTGTCCAAATATGGTATCCGGCAAGTCCATAACTCATCCGAGATGACCACCAGCGGAGAACATAGTTTCAACATTGGACTCTCACTGTGTATTATCGGCACCGGAAATTGGGTACTAATGAAGCGACGAGTAGTAAACAACAATACGAACGAGGCTAAAACTTTTGTTATTTTCTCCGATTGATACCGAACTCACATTATTGAGAAGTGAAGAGCTTATTTTAAGGATGTTTTGCAACGTATATGATCATAATTTATCATTCCCATTGTTCTGTAGATTTATTTAACCATGTGATTTATTTAACCCATTGTTCTGTAGATTTATTTAACCATGTGATATTATTTAACCTTAAACGTGCTCCTGGTACCTGTCAATTGAAGCATGTGTGGTTTCTTCGCGGCTGATCATCGTTGTTTTGTCATTTATATCTGGGTTTTGGGAAAAAGGGCGGTGATGTTATAAATAGATTTTGATTCATAACAATTGAGGGAATTGTCTCTTTTGGCCGATTTCGCTCAGAATATATTTTGTCCGATGAACAGCGAATTGTGAAGTGTTGTACAGCGAATTGCAAAAACCTCATCCGATGTACGGCGAATTGTCTTCTGAAACTATTTCAAAGTACGGCGGCTTGCAGATATTGTGTACAGCGAATTGATCTCCAAAATGTATGTTTACGATCATTTAATTGAATTTCCCGACAGTCATGAAATGCGTGAATGTGAAAACTTGTCTAAATTAACAAAATTTTAGCATACAGATACGGGAATTATCTATGAAAAACTGCGTTATTGAACGAAAACCGTTCCAACTTGGCCACTGAATTCAAAATTTTGATGTAAATGCTGAATGTCTATGCAAAATGTCGAAAATATTAGCCTGCTTTTGGCAGGCAGTACGGCTATTATTATCAACTCTGACTGCGTACATCATTTTGCTATGGTCTAAAGATATGCATACATCGGCAAACGAATACCGAAGCAAAAACAGAGGAAAAGGAAAATTCACAAATTCTTTACTTTAATGATTTAGACTTTGTGCAGGTAACATTTGGAACACGGGTAGTGTTACTATGCCTATGATCCGTGAGGAGCACCCGTCATAGAACTATAAACAAGACACCGGCGACTTCTAGCAGGTGTTTGATTGGCCACATTGGACACAGCGGAATGTGAATTACAGTCTACCATGGTTCCGTGTGGACTTGACTGTCCTCGTCTTGTATTATAGGCGTCTTACATTTCTGGATAATTGATGATGAAGGTATAGACAAGCTAGAAGTGGCATTTTAATGCGTAAATTTAGACCCATGAACACAAATAAACGTATACAATGGTTTGAAGCCCAACTTTTTTTTTTATTGTAGTCATAAATTAAATCTGACCAATCAGTAAAACGCAAATGGCATTGACTGCAGCGCGACTATAATGTACATGTCGGTTCAAAGTGTACGAAAACACGTCGTTAATGAATATCACCATTTCTCTGTTTAAATTTAGGCTGTTGATGGATAATATTTATAGGTTATCACATGGTATTTTTCATATCACCCCTTTATCAGGCCAAGGTCATAATATCAGCACGAGAGCCGCCAGGCTCGAGGGATGATTTTAAAATTCAATTCGAAGTAACTTTACAGTAAATTTCATTTTGAAATTAGATTCACATTAATTTCGGTATTTAGCTATTTGTTACTACAGGGTCGATACCTCTGCGGGTGGACTTTTACTCCCCGAGGGTATTCACCAGCCCAGTAGTCAGTATTTCGGTGCTGACCCGAAAGCCGATTCTATTTGAAACTTGCAATATCTAACTTTTTGTAAAGTTTGTTGAAAACCAAGGAGTATCTCCCTCAAGCAAAGCTCTCTCCTTAGCTGATTTTAGCTTTACATTTAGATAATATTGGTTATTTGTTCTCTATCAGTTTTTGAATAACTTTGAGTTTATGGTCTTCCAAATAACTAAATACCGAAGTTACTGTGAATTTTGATTCTGCATATGAGCATTTCGACAACTTATGTCTCTTCAGTGCAGATAAAATCTAAACGTTTTGAAGACCATGAAGATTTTATCTGCACTAAAGAGACACAAGTTGTCGAAATGAGCCTATGTAGAAATTAAATTCACAGTAACTTTTGTATTTAGTTTATGACCGAGGGCTGATGAAAGATGTGATATGAAAAACGACATGTAATATTTTTTTTATCATACGCTTCAACTTAAACAGAAAACTGAAAAAAAAATGACACTGTGCATCAAAGTCGGATCAGTCTAATATGACAGAAAGCCAAACACCCCAGCAAAATTCAAAATAGCTATTCAACTTTGCTCTCATTGTGGATTGAAGTTTACAAGTATAATCGGATCTTTTCATATAAAGAACAAACGATCCCCGGAGTTTAAACACAAGTACCAGATTTGTAATAAAGGTTTTAACCAAACTGTTCAGTATAGGTAACATTGTTCTGCACATTTATAAGTTGCTTAAGATAAATGTTCTCTTTGTAAAACTACGTTCACTTCTCATGGGTCACATAAGAGGCATCTACAAACTTGCAATAATATTTAGCCTGACACTTTTGAATGTGAAGTGTGCCAGACTTCATATACGCATAAATACCGACTTCAGGACCACATGAAAGGGACAACCAGGAACCAAGATGTGTGACATGTGTTGGAAAATATTTAGCTAGACGTCTTCGTTGAAAGCACACATGAAACATAGTCATGCAAACAAACAGTTTGAATAACAAGTATGATACATGCTGCGTTGTATTTAGCATAAAAGTTCCCTTTTCTGTTTTGCCAAACATATGGGTATTTGATTTTGATTAAAGACATCTAAGCCAAAAATTAATTTTTGAAATCAATGTTTGTTTTGTTGTGTTATCACTTTCCCAAATTCCCCCTTTTGTTCTTGCTTCGGTATTCATTTGCCGATGTATTTCCGTTGTGCTTGGATGGTTCGTTTTAAATTGACGGTTCGGTTCTCACTTACTAGAACAAATTGCCACGTGCATAAAACCAGCAAAGAGACTTCTACTTCAACTTTGCAAGCAGTTTGTTCAGATAGTCTTGGATTAGATATATAGCTAATATTGCAAGATAGTTTAATGTAACTATTCATTAAAAACGGATCTAAATATGTTCAGGGTAACAAAGACCAGTTCTATAACCACATCATTTTAGTTGCAAGCTGCTGTACACTCTGAATGAGGTTTTTGCAATTCGCTGTACAACACTTCACAATTCGCTGTATCTCAGACAAAATACATTCTGAGCGAAACCGGCCAAAGGAGAAAATCCCCTCAATTGTTATGAATCAAAATCTATTGATAATGATCACCGCCTCCTACTTTTTCCCAAAACCCAGATATAAATGACAAAACAACGATGATCAGCCGCGACGAAACCACAAATGCTTCAATTGACAGGTACCAGGAGCACGTTTAGGTTAAATAAGAAAATCTACAGAACATTGGGAATGATAAATTATGATCATATACGTTGCAAAATATCCTTAAAATAAGCTTTTCAATTCTAAAAAATGTGATTTCGGTATCAATCGGAGAAATAGCAAAAGTTGTAGCTTTGTTCTTATCGTTGTTTACTACTCGTCGCTTCAGTGGTACCCAATTTCCGGTGTCGATGATAAACAGTGACCCTATAGGAAAACACACTCAAAGATCTTTTTAGAAACTACTAGTCCAATTAGAACCAAACTTAGTCACAATGGTCCTTAGCTGCTCCCTTCCAAAAAAGGTATCCGACAGGTCCGTACCTCATCAAAGATGGCCGCCAGCGGGGAACATAATTTGAACATTGGACCCCATGGAAAACACATTCAAAGATCTTTTTCTCAGAAACTACTAGTACAATTAGAATCAAACTTAGTCACAATGGTCCTTAGATGGTCTATTCCAAAGGTATCCGACAGACCCGTACCTCATCCAAAATGGCTGCCAGCGGGGAACATAGTTTGAACATTGCACCCTATGGAAAACACATTTAAAGATCCTCTAAGAGACTACTAGTCCAATTAGAACCAAACTTAGTCTTAATGGTCCTTAGATGGTCCCTTCCAAAAAAGGTATCCGACAGGTCCGTACCTTCTCCAAGATGGCCGCCAACGGGGAACATAGTTTTAACATTGCACTCTATGGAAAAGACATTCAAAGATCTCCTCAGAAACTGCTAGTCCATTTAGAACCAAACTATGTCACAATGGTCCTTTGATGGTCCTTTCCTAAACAGGTATATGACAGGTCCGTACCTCATCCAAGATTTCCGCCAGCGGGGAACAGGGTTTTATATAACATTGGACCCTATGGGAAAACAAATTCAAATGTCTTCTTCTCAGAAACTACCGGTCTTATAAGAACCTAAATAAGTCACAGCTGTCCTTAAATGATCCCTTCAAAAAAAGGTATTCGACAGGTCTGTACCTCATCCAAGATGGCCGCCAGCGGGGAACATAGTTTTAACAATGGACCCTAAGGGAAAACACATTTAAATATCTTTTCAGAAAATAACAGCCCAATTAGAACCAAACTTAGTAAGAATGGTCCTTAGATGATTCCTTTCTAAAAAGGTATCCGACTGTTCCATACCTCATCCAAGATGGTCGAGGGAGATAGGCTATAAACTTAATTTTCATTTCAAACATGCAATTTATGAGGACAATCTTAACACCTTTTCTTTTTAAGGGCTCTCTGATACTTTGATTTCAGCAATATGTATCACTCTGAATATAAGGGGAACCCCTGCCCAATTTTTTATTTTTATTTTTTTTAATTGTGGTCCGATATAGGTTGTAATGGATGAAGGAGCTCTTAGTTGCCATGGAAGCCAGACAAGAAAAATGAATTTTTAGAAAAAAAGTATACCGCTACATATTTTATTTACAGTTTACATCTATATGTATAATGAAGGCAACCTCTTCTTAATTTTTTAAAAGGGGGCTCAAAATATATCTAATTGCAGCAATACGATTATATAGATTATAGGGGAACCAACAAAAATTTTGAATGGGGGTCTGATATGGGTTATAATGGATGATGGTGCTTTCAGTTGCTATTGACACCAAACATAAACACTGAAATTTTAGAAAAAAAAATCATTCTGCTTATTTTAAATTCCAACCCAAGGCTGCTTCTAGCATTGAACATAGCTTAAACTCTGGACCATATTGGAAATACCATTCATTTCTCTATGTCAGCCATAGCACTTGTGAGCGATACAGGCTCTTGAGAACCTCTTGTTTCAAATTAGAAAGAAAAGTTTCTACTAGAGTATTGTTCGAAAAAAAAACAACGATATTTAATAAATCATTTTGTTCCAAAAATGTGTCACTCTAGGGAAGCTCTTTATAGAAATAGTTTTTAACAAGGTCGTCCATCCTGGCTAGTTTTTTTGCATATCTTAATTAATATTTTCACACATGCTATGTTATTTGTATTTGTGTGTCATTATATAAGAGTAAAATCATTCATTCATCTTTAGTTGATTGAATATTGTTTAACGTCTACTGAGCAATATTTCAGCTATATCAAGACGAGAACAATTTTGTTAATCAATAATCACTTTGGGGTATGGAAAGGGTCATGGGACATTCATCTTTGAAGCGGCGGGGTATAAATGTTAAGTTGTTTGGAAAGGTACAACTCGTTTTGCTAAAATTGAAAAGTTGTGTTCTTGTTTTTATTTTTATTCATAAATATGCATTTGTTTAAACAGTTAGAAAAATATTAATATTACCTTGATTTTTATTTTGTTTGTTTCTATCTATACAATATATCACAAGTATAATGTTTGTTTATAACTTCTCGTTTGATAAATACTGTAAGTGTCACGGATTGACAGTGACTAATTTGTTACATTTCTAATCAATCATTCTGTTATGTATTAATAGATAATGACAGAGCCACATACTAGAAATTGTCAATTTCAAAATAACAAAATACAGAGGAATTGGCTTACCTTAAGACTGGATTTGCTAGCAACCGCCCGAGTTAACCTTCCTTATTTTTATCAGCAATTTGAGTGTGTTATCAGCCTTGCGTGTTCTGCATATTTAAATAAATCATTTGTACTCATTTATATTTTACATGTACATTTTACAACAGCATATTGAGTTTTCCTACAAATTATTATATGGTGAAAACATGTTTCTTGGAACTGGTGTAAAGTTGGTAACTGTTGGTATTTTGAAGAGAAAAAATTAAAACATAAGTCTATGATTAATAAAACAAATCATTTCAGAGCTTCGAGGGTAAAATAGCATTACAGGAGAGGGCACTCATTAACCCATCTTTCTAAAATGCGTTTTGTCTTATTTTTTTCTTTCTAGATTGTGGTCTTGTGGAGTTAGCAGTCTAACTAGGGAAATGGGAGAGCGAAAGGGGAGTTTGGGTACCCAAAAACCGGTTTAACCCTACCGCTAGCTATTGTTAGTGCGGGCACGAAGTCCGGATATCCCGTTGTCTATGTTTCACATTTGTTATTTTATTGTTTTTTTTTGTGCAGTCCCCTGGTAGATTGTGGCATGTGATTTTAATTTTCGGCCATTGTAAGTATTTCCTGTTATCTTTTCTTCATTAAGCTACTCTTTAGTTAAGATTCTTTGGGGAACTTTAGACAAAATGGTTACTGGCATATCCATCAGTTGAACTCCTATGATACTTCAAACATCTAACATTTATATTTGGTAACCAATACATAGAAAGAAGGTAAACCACCGACGGAGTATATCTTTTTGGAATTAAGTTGGGTCAATAAAGGATGTCTATATTTGAAAAAGGTAATTCATTTTCTAACAAGACATGAAACTATTGTTAATTACTCCCAAGGAATTTAACTCAGAACTTAAGTTTAAGAAGTTTTTATGTAAATTTAATCAGGGATCGATTTCATTGTTGTAACATCACAACTAAAACCTCAGATACTAGCATACGAGCATTATACATAAATTTGAACAACGATATCGAAACAAAACATCATGAATCATCTCAATGGAGACAATATAAAGAATTGAAGGCAAATACATGACAAGGACTGAAAAAAAGATATCTACATTCATTGGCTGAAATTCATTTTGTCACGGATCGATGCATTAAATGAATAAGAATGCCTTCGATTGGTTTATTTTCGGCCCTTACTAAATTAAATACGATGAGCCCTCAGCTAACACGGGATCAAAAGTTTCACAGTAGCAAAGCTTTAAATTGGTTGTACCTGTTCCCATGTTGAGCCATGCCAACATAAAAATAGTTTAGCGGTAACAGTTTGTTTGCATCTGACGTGCCGGAGCAGGTTGTTGACCTTCATTACAAACTGAATGTTCATAAATATTTCGTGATGGTTAAGTAAACCAAAGTAGTCGTAGATTAAAGTTTGACGCCAAGTTTCACTACGCCATGTTTTCGCAAACACAGTTTGTAGTGTAGATCTCGTGTACTGATAATGATATTGACAATACTGCCATACATGTAAACATTATGCATAGAATATGTAAATAAGAAGAATTTGACCATGTTATATAGAGATCATTTGATATACATCGATATGCTTGACATGTATTCTGCACGTACATCGATGTTGAATTCAGGTAGAACCTAAATCATTGTATGGTGTCTATCTTGCACAATATTTTGCTGCTTTTAAAGATAATTTTTCAGCTTTAAACAGTCAGGCCTTACTATATTCTCATTTTTGAGACACAACAGTTCCTATTTTTAGCGATGTGATATTTTCTTGTCTTGTATCCGGGGTACAAGACAGCTTACACGCGATCTGGACTTTGCTCTGGAAACATTTGAAGCACTACAGAAAATAAATTCACAATAACTTCGGTATTTAATTATTTGTTACCACTCGGTTGATGCCTCTGCAGGTTAGTCCCCGAGGGTATTCACCAGCCCAGTAGTCAATACTTCGGTGCTTACCCGAAAACCGATTCTATTTAGAACCTTGCAATATCTAGATTTTTTTTTATTATTTTGTTGAAAACTAAGGAGTATCTCCTCGTGCAAAGCTCTGGCCTTAGCTGATTTTGGCTTTAATATTTAGATCATATTGGTCATTTATTCGCCATCAGTTTTTGAACATCTTTGAGTTTATGACCATCCAAACGTTTAGATTTTATCTGCACTGAAGAGACATTCGTTGTCGAAAGGCGCATATGCAGAAAATAAATTCACAATAACTTCGGTATTTAGTTATTCGCAAACAGCTTATTACTACGGACATTTGTCATCATCGATTTTACGGAATTGTTTTTAAAAATGTCAGGAATTACTTAAAAATCCAGAAAAACTGAGACATTACTTACATTCATTACGCAATAGGGGATATCGACAGGATATTGTGCATGTATCCGTTAAATTGGCTTTGGGATCCAATGACCTGGGAGTTTTACACTCATAGTGGCCCCTCACTGATATTGTCGATGTCTACTGAAATACATGATTCTTTACCAAAGCCATGTGGCAGTGTTGAGGTTTTTATTATGTAATGCGACAGTGTTTTACAAGATTAGCCCTTTGACCTACCCGACAGTTTAGCACTTCTTGATCAATCTTTCAGAATTTCCTTTCATCATTTTCCTTTTCAAGATTGTGGTAATAGAGTTAGTCTTCATGTTTTGGGTTTATTCGTATTTTATTATACTAGAAAGAAAAGGGACTGAGAAAGGGGAGATTCGGATCCAATAAACAGGTTTAACCCTAACGTTTCCTAGTACCGGTACCAAGTCCAACTGCCCCGAGTTCCTATTGTTGTTTACGTCTTTTGTTTTGTGTTGATTTTTTTTAATTTGTGGTTTTTTTCTTCTGTGGTTCCTTGGTTCATTGTGTCATGTGACTGTGTTTTTCGGCCCTTGTAGGCGTTTCCTGTTATTTAATATATTCAAAGCAATGTCCTTATACAGTCCAACATGTTTTAATTGAATGTGTGGATGTTTCCGATATCAGGCGTGATTTTTATTTTGCTGTTTGTGTTAAGGACATATTGACAAATGTCGCTGGTGACAAAATCGTTCAATTTTTTAAACAAATCAATTTATTTAGTAAGATTTCATCGGATTTATCTCAAAAGATCTAATATTTTAACAGTTAAACTGACATTTCTTCTTATTGTGTTTTTATTTTAATATTTTACACGTTTGTTTTACTTATATAAAGCCATACTGGTTTTTGTATTGATATTATATATATATTTATTATAATTGTTCAATACACTTAACAGTTCTCGCCACAATATAGCTGAAATATTGCTGAAGTTGGCGTAAAACATCAACGAACCAATTAATTTATCTTTTTTTTTATTCTGTGAATCTGTTCATGGTGTAGTAGTGTGAACGTAATAGTTAGTAATAAATACATGTACATGCATCTTTCCATGATGTACAAATGTAGTACCGTTAACTTGTACCATATTTATTTTACCAACTTGTATAATTTAAAGACACATGAGGATCATATGGCATTTCTTTTATTATGGCACAATCGATGAAAATCAATTGACGGAAATGCTTTGAGAATACTGTAAGAGGGAAATGGCAATGTCAATGTGAAACCTTCAAAGCTCAAGATATTATTTGAAGTCCAAAGCGTGATAAGTACCTATTTATTTTACGATGGATTTTATTAGCATATATACTTTTCTTCCTTGTACTCTCTATGAAAGATTGCCTTCATGTTCACTTTTATGTTTGCGTCTTTAAACTAGAAGCAAAAGGACTGAGCCTGAATCGCTCACCATCAGTTGCTTTAGAGAAGATAATCGAAATGTAATATTCCCTTACGGTCCAATGTTAACTTAAGTTCCTCGCTGACAGTTATTTTTGTCGAATCGGAACGATTGATTGATTGAATATTGTGTAACGTCTACTGAGCAATATTTCAGCTATATCAAGACGAGAACAAGTTTGTTAATAAATAATTACTTAGGGGTATTGAAAGGGTCATGGGACGGGAAATTCTGACTGCCCCTGGAAAAGTAGGGTGAAATCGAAAGGGGTGGGGAATTTAGCCTTGTAGCCGATCACCTACGGATCACTCAAAAAGAGCTTGCTACAATGATTCTTTAACGTGCAGGAAGCGTGGCATTTCTTCCAACACGTGGACCTGAGTTTACATACCATCCGAAAGATGGGTTGTGTATTTATTAATCCCGCACAACCACGGAATGGGTCATATTTCTGTATCCCGGGGTTCCCTCGAGGTCAGCCCCGTTTAGGAGGAGTCATACCCCGCAAGCCGGAGATACTAGGTCCTATTTCTATAACCCGGGGTTCCCTCGGGGGCCGAATCGGAACGAAATTAGCAATCTTTGTAAAAGACCTTCCATGAAAAGTTTAATCGAATTTGCATCGGTGGTTTCAGAGGAAAAGATGAAATACCAAAACGTTAGATTTAATTCAATTTAACTGTCATTATCTTGCTAATAGAACAATTCTTTGCATTTACACCTTTGATAAGCTCTTTTTAATTCAATCCAATGCTTTTTCGCAATGAAGGTTACAGTTACACTAAAATATTTAAGTGTGGAAATCAACAATAACAAAATGAAAATATGTCAAAAACAAAAATAATACACAAATAAAATAGAAAAATAAAACACCAAAAAGAGTTTAATAAAAAGTAAAACAATGGGACCAAACTTTTCGATCACCAAGATCTTCATCTGTTATCGACATGACTAGAACAGAAAAGTGATCGTTTTCTTGAACACTGACGCTCTGTTTTGAAACAGGATGAATATCAGTCGGTCAACATTTTCGAAGACCACATCATAGTGAACTTTACATGCAAGTCACCGTTCTGGTACAGACTGGCAGTGGTGAAAAAATCCAGACAGTTTTTGGAACAACGCGTCATACACTTTTGAGCAGCATTTGCCCAAGAGGTATGAATGTAATAAAAAAAAGTGGCATTTATAATTCTTTTCATTCGTCAGTCCTATTTCATCTGGTCTATTATTATTCTAATTATAATTACATTAAATATTTTACATATATATTACAATTATATTTATTGACAAAGTTATATACATTGCATTTGCATATTTATACAATAACTATCCTATTATCGATTAAGTTCAAGATCAGTGATTTTAACCACGTGTTCTCAACTAGGTCACTCATGTAATGTACTGATAAGTTATAATCTTTCTTCTGAGTAAAATGACTTTCAAATGATGAGTGAAATTATGATTTTATGAATAAACTGGTTTTAATACACTACATAGATCTACCATTGTTTCATCTGAGGATAACATACATAAGAATCAGTTATTACTTACTTTTCACCACTTTTGACTTGATGAAGTCAGAATTATTTATCACTAATTACAATTTGACTTGTACAAGTCAGAAAAGCTAATTTAATCAAGGGGAATAACCCAAAGAATCTACCATCACTGACTTCCTCAAGTCAGATAAAAGTGACTTAAACATGTCAATCCCCTGACTGTTTAAAAACATGGCATGCAGTCTGACAGGAAACTAATTTTATTTCCGACATGAAATCATGTCGGAAAGTGCTAATGGAAATTTTAAAGATCCGATATGAATTCGCACTTTCAAAAAAAAAAAATAAAAAATGCAAAAATCCGATTAAAACGTTAAATATGGATTAGAAGTGCGAGGTCATATATAATAGGACTACTAATATACTAATATAACTTCTGTTGTAATAACAATGAATAAGCATTTCTCTTAAATCAGATTATTTCAACGGGACATCCTCTATGCTGTTTAACAAATGTACATATAGTGCTATATGAATTAAGAAGTCTCCATTAGTGATTTCATTAATTTTTCAAGGTTGATTATTTTGCCAATACAGATTAGTTATCTGCTCTATGCTGGTCTGATTTTAAAATCATGACGAATCAAACATCTGGTTATATCTGCTGGTATATTACATATATTACACAATCAAGCACTCCTCTACTTCTCAAAACAACAGATTTATTACTCATCAGGAAAATATCTTTCCAAAAGATTCTTTAATAATAACGTAAAAATACAATACTATGTATACAAAATTGCAAAAAGATGGGTGAGTCTACAAGAAACAGAAATGCAGTTATAATGAATTATTGCTGCCGTCTTCGAAAGACAACAGGAAAGCAAGTCTCAAGTCTGAGCAAGTAGGTCACCGTTGGTTTCAGATTTCGTGAATGGAATGTGGTTATTTCGTGTTGTACTTACGGTATTGCATTTGCCTTTTTAGCTCACCTGACAGTGAGCTATTGCCATCACTTCGTCCGTCGTAAACTTTTTCAAAATTCTTCTCTGAAACCATTGAACCAATATAACCAAACTTGGCTTTACTCATCACCAGGGTATCCTGTTTCAAAATTGTATCCGATGAGGCCGAGGACCAAACAACATGGCTGCCGTTACTACAAATAGCACATAGTAGTAAATTGCTGTTTTTTTGCTAATAACTCAAAAACTGTTACAGATATTAAAAATCTGACTTGGGATATAAGTGATCAGCATGACAAGATCTACTTGCCCTGCGATTTTGAGGAAAATCTGATTACCATTTTGGAGTTATTTCCCTATTTCCAAAAATTTTCAAAATTTTAATATATTTTATTCTTTTTATCAAAGAAACTTAAACAGATAGAAGTAAACTTTTAATTGCAAAAATGTTCAGCATATCAAGATCTACCCACCTTGAAATTTTGGAGAAAATCCAAAAACCCTTGTAGGAGTTATTGCACTTTTTTCACAGAATTTTCAAAATTTTTCATATTTTTCGTTTTTTATTTCCAAAAATATAGGAGAAGGTTAAGTGTAAATTGAATAAATGTATGCAATGCTGTGGTGACTTCAAAAGGGGTGTTGAAAATAGTTCGTTGACCGCCATTTTCAAAAGGGCTGCCAAAAAGGCGGAAAAATTCAACAGTGTTCGATTTCAATAAAATTTGGTTTCCAAATTGATATTGATGTTGCAACTTAAAAACCAGTGTTGAAAATTGTTTGTTGACCGCCATTCTCAAAATGGCCACCAATAAAGGCGGGAAAATTCAGCGTTGTCCGATTTCAATGAAATTTGGTTTCCAAATTGGTATTTTGTCGCAGCTTCAAAACCGATGTTAAAAATTGTTCGTTGAATGCCATATTTAAAATGCCACCCACCCCAAAGGCGGGAAAATTCAACATTGTCCGATTTTAAAGAAATTTGGTTTCCAAATAGATACTTCAAAAACTGACGTTGAAAATTGTTCGTTGAACGCCATTTTCAAAATGGCCGCCAAAAAAGGCGGGAAAATTCAACATTGTCCAATTTCACTGAAATTTGGTTTCAAAAAAGACATTTAGGTTGCGACTTCAAAAGTGATGTTGAAAATTGTCATTGCCCGCTATTTACAAAATTATGTTTAGACTTCAAAACTGGTGTCGATAGTGGTCCTAAGCAAAAACTTTTTTTGTCAAAAAAGCCAAACAAAGAAATATAATAAAACATGATCAGACTTTAAATACAGTTCAAGATATTGGTGTTGTTCCAGCTACCGAAGTTTGAGAGACTGCAGTTCAACTGTATAACTTACAATGTAAGCTTGATTGTTGCAACTGAAAGCCAGTTGAGCAATAGACTCCCGGGGGCCTCTGGTCTTCACAATTTTTGAAATATGTATAAACTATATTATAAGGGGAACCCCTGCCAAATTTTTTGTTTTGTTTTTTTAAAGGGGATTTGAATTGCTTTGATTTCAGCAATGCATATTGCTTGGATTATAAGGGGAATGGTGGTCTGAAATTGGTTGTAATGGATAGTGCCAGACACATTCAAACAAGAACAATGAATCTTTGAAAAAAAAATTATTGCGCTTCATAGTTTTCTTCACAATATAAGAAATGTGTTTAAACTAGATTATAAGGGGAAACACCTGACAAATTTTTTTATGGAAAGGGGGACTTGGAATGTTTTGATTTCAGCAATATGTATTATCTGAATTATGAGTGGAACCCATGGCCAAATTGTTTTTGAATGGTGGTCTGAAATTGCTTGTAATGGAAAGTGGGGCTTGGTGACAACTGTCCATGGTCGGTACCTATCAAAGAATGTGTCTGGCAAGTCCGCATGTATTCCAAGATGTCCGCCAGCGGGGGACATAGTTAAACATTGGACCCTTTGGGAAAAACACATTCAAAGACATTCTTCTCTGAAACTACTTGGTCAGTTGAAATCAAACTTGGTCACAATAGGCCTTTAATGGTCTTCTTATATGTCTGACAAGTCTGCACCTCATCCAGGATGTCTGCCAGCGGGGACCATTGTTTAACATTGGACCCTATGGGGAAAACATGTTCAAAGATTTTCTGCTTTGAAACTTCTAGAAAATGAGACACTTTAACATTGGGTTAATTTGGGCTGCAGTCTATGTCAGTCATGGACCAGGTCAGCTATAAAGGCTCTTAAGAGCCTTAGAAGTTAAATTAGTGTTCAGTATGCATGATTATTCTTATATGCAGCCATGACCTTGCATGCATAGCTGTTTTTGACCCAAATGAAATAATTTTAACCTTGGAAACATTATTCAAATAGAATGTGATATTGAACATCTTGTTCAAGTGTATTCATTGTGGCAATAACTTTCGTCTTTACCTTGACCTTTCCATGTGACCAACTTTGCTGAAATACAATTTTCTAATTGAATTGATAAATATTAAGTTATCTTCGTGAAAAAAACTATTCAGAAGTATGTTGTAATATCAATAACCCTCTTAATTTCATCTGGCGTGGCATCTTTGAAAAGATCTGGATTAGTTGTTCTTGCCACCCGGAAGTCTCTCTTTGTTTGTGCCCCTGACCGGCATGGGTTTTTTGACAGCCGCAAACACGTTTTCAAGCTCTTAACGCGTCTTGGAATCGTTGGCCTTGAAGATGGCCAACCAATCCTGGAAATATATAACGATTTTGCAATAACTGCTAAGGGTTGATGCAACCGGAGCCTGGTCTTGCAACTGAGATGAAAACTCTTCAAATGAAGCCTCTGTAAAGTTTTTAAAGTAGAATGTTGACTGGTGTGCATCCACTAACAACGTATGCATACCTAACCGGCGTTCGAATAGTAGGCTGTCGCTGATTTACCCTTATAAACTCTTATTTACTAGATGTTTCTTATACTCCTAGAACTACGAGCTCACCTAGGATGGTAAGGGTCGGTCCTTAATTTTTGTTGCAAAGCAAGCCTCTTGGAAATACCGGCGAGGACGTCCTCTTTACAGGGGACTCGGAGTTGCTCTCACCCTCATGTGTGCTTTCCTTTGGTGGTATGTATTCTTCTACGGACTCTTTATAAGAATGCGTTAAAGAAGAATCCACTTCAGGACGGGGTTGTGGAACAGTTCGTGATGCGCCAACTGGCCGCATCGACGAGCGACCTGCTACCAGAGTAACAGAGGCAGGTGGTGAAGATGGTTCAGCAGACAAGGATATCCTTTGCCCCGGAACAAACTTGCCACATTTCTTCCCCGGAATTTCCTTACCCTTGCGTAAAGTCAGCTAGCCTGCAGCCAATTTGGATGTGGCAGTAAGACTGTCATTATGCATAGATTGTGCGATCTCATTATTATCCCCCTCAGATTGTCCAGTACCGTACACTGACATGAAGCCTTTAATCGTTAAATACAATTTAAAGTTATGGCAGTCTAAATTGGATCTGCAAATAAATAATAAACTGCATGGAATACAGTCAAACGTCGGTAAACAAGTCAGTTCCTGAGGTAAAAACCGTAGGGAACAGGTAGTGTTGACCCGATGCCGTATTGGAAACACTAGAACAACACATTGTTTTATTCCCAGCAGTGATGATGGACCTGAATGTATTCCATGCAATTGTCCTTATACAATTCAACATGTATTAATTGACTGTGTAGATGTTGCCGAAATCAGGCGTGATTTTTATTCTGCTGATTGCAGGCGACAAAAACGTTCATTTTTTAAAAGCAATCAATTTATTTCATAAGATTTAAATGGATTTTTCTTAAAGTTTAATATTATAACAATTAAACTTACATTTCTCGTATTATGTTTTTTTATATTTACTTGTATAAAGCTGTAATGGTTTTATATTTATATTTTATATATTTATTTATTAAAATTGTTCAGTATACTAGTATTTAACAGTTCTCGCCACAATATAGCTGAAAAACTGCTGAAGTTGGCGTCAAAAAATCAATCAATCAATCAATCAATCATGTGTGCTTTCCCTTGGTGGTATGTATTCTTCTACGGACCCTTCATGAGAATGCGTTAAAGAAGACTCCCCTACAGGACGGGGTTGTGGAACAGTTCTTGATGCGCCAACTGGCCGTGGCGACGAGCGACTTGATACCTGAGGAACCGAGGCAGGTGGTGAAGATGGTTCAGAAGACAAGGATATCCTTTGCCCCGGAACAAACTTGCCACATTTCTTCCCCAGTAATCCCTTACCCTTGCGTACTACATTATCCTGCCTAAAGTCAGCTAGTCTGCGGCCAATATGAAAATGGCAGAAAAGATTGTCACTATGCATAGATTGCGCGATCTCAGTCGGTCACTATTTTTGCCCAAAAGGTATTCATAACTCTTTACACCCGTCTGTCCTATTTCATCTGGTCTATAATTATTATAATTAAGGTCTTTCGCCACAAGTGAAAGACCTTATTGTATTTCTTCTGATTATTATTATTCTTTTTTTCCGCGGGCAAAAGAGTAAAAGTGTCGCGACATATCAATTCGATACTTGGTCATATTATTCGGCTTAATGAGGGGTCGAAGCCACTGACCCTTGGAAACCGATCTGTTTTTAGTAACGGAGTTATCTCCCCAAAGACCGAAAGCTTTGTTATCATGTTTGCTCAAAAACCGTAACCGATATCAAAAATCTGATGTGAGGAAAATGTTCCATTCATCCTCAGGATGTTCCGTTGTGCGAAAAAAAAAATTGGGGGTCGCGACCCCGGTTACGCGTTTATGACCCGTTAATATGCAAATTTCTTAAAGTTATCCCATTTTGATAAAATTTTGTTTCCAGGTAGCCTTCATGGTCCTGATTACAAATCTCTGGTCATTTTTTTTCATCCGCCATTTTTAAAATGGCCGCCATTCGGAATTTTGTTATCGTAATATCTCGCAAACGGTAAAAAATTTATGAAAACATTGTGAAGCAAAAATACTCCTCTCATTAAGATCTTCATTTAAGGATGGTCAAAAAAAAATTCGTCCGCCATTTTCAAAATGGCCGCCATTCGAAAATTTGTTATCACGATATCACGGAAACGATAAAAAATTTATGAGAACATTGTGTTGCAAAAATACCCCTCTCATTAAGATCTTCATCTATGATTGGTCAAAAAAAAATTTTCGTCCGCCATTTTGAAAATGGCTGCCATTCGAAATTTTGTCCTCGCGATATCTCGGAAACGATAAACAATTTATGAAAAAAATGGTTTGGAAAATTCTCCTCTCTTTAAGATCTTCATTTATGGTTGGTCAAAAAAATTTTTTTTTCGTCCGCCATTTTGAAAATGGCCGCCAATCGAAATTTTGTTATCGCCATTTCTCGGAAAAGATATATAAAAAATTAATGAAAACATTGTGTAGCAAAAATACTCCTCTCTTTAAGATCTTCATTCGTGGATGGTCAAAAAAAAAAATTTTCGTCTGCCATTTTGAAAATGGCCATCATTCAAATTTTGTTATTCCGATATCTTGGAAATGATAAAAAATTGATGAAAGCATTGTGTTGCAAAAATACTTCTCTCATTACGATCTACATTTATGGTTGGTCAAAAAACTATTGTTTACATAACTTTTTTTACCAAAATAGAAAACAAAAACAAACTCTTACATGTAATCATGGTGAAAATTGGTGAAAGACCTTGTAATTGTTCTCTGAACAATTGACCTTTTAATTATGTCGCCCCAGACGAAGTCGGGGAGACATATTGTTATTGTTCCGTTTCTTTGTTATTATTATTAAGGTCTACCGGAGAACCTTCTCGGTAGACCTTATAGTATTTCTTCTGATTATTATTATTATTATTTTTTTTCCCGCCAACTTTTAAACTCTTCGGCCCAAGACTGTACGCGACATGTCGAATTGAGCTTTCGCACAAAAAGTCGAGGGCCACATTCGGAATTTTGTTCCGTTACGGAGTTCTTCCCCTTTTTACTAAATACCTTGTGATCACTTAAACTCCAAAACCGTAAAAGATAGCTGATGAAGTGTAATGGGGAAAATGTTCGTTAGGTCATGACGGAACTAAATTACATTTGGTCCGAAACCGTGCGGTATACTTTTTGGGGGGGTTATTGCCCTTTGAAGATTTTCAATTTCCGTCATCGCTCAAAACTTCTAAACGGTTAGTCGTAGAGACATGGGACCTTCACCATTATTCTTAGTTGATATAAGTTACATCTTAAAATGTCAAGGTCAAAGGTCATCGGTGACTTTACCCCTTGTTATCGCTTAAACTCAAAAAACGTAATAGATGGCTGAAAATATATAATGGGAAAAATGTTCATTATCATGAGACGCAACTTTGTTACATTATGTCCGAAGAGATTTGACGACTCTTTATATGAGTTATTGCCCTTTGAAAGATTTTGAGTTTGCCTTAATGCTAAATACTCCCAAACGATAAGTCGTAGAAACCTGAAACCTTCACCATTGTTCATAAGTCATATATGGCCATCTAAAAATGTCAAGGTCAAAGGTCACCGGTCAAGGTCACCGATGACCTTTTGCCTTGTTATCGCTTTAACTCGTAAACTGTAGGAGATAGATGATCAAATGTATTTGAGGAATGTTTGTCTCATTGAGGTCTACATTTGACACTGGGGGTCCAAAATGATTGGACCATTCATTTTGGACCTATAGCCCAAAAACCATTTTTCGGGGTCCGATTTTAGAGTTTTTTGCCTATATCTCAAAAACTATTAAAGATACGAAGAAACTATAAAGAAGATAAATTGTTCAGCTCAATATGGCCGACAAATTGGGGTCAAGGTCAAAGGTCAAGGTCCTTAGCAACAACGTTATTTGCCATAAAAGTCCTTAGCAACCATAGGCAAAAAGTTTCGTAATGTTGTAAAGAGGAAATGAGTCCAAAATTTTTGGACCAACCGCTATGGACCTAGGGTCCGTAAACTGTTTTTCGGGGTCCGAAATAGAGGTTTTTTTTCTTATATCTCAGAAACAGTAAGAGATAGACAGAAACTTAAAAAGCAAAAATGTTCAGTTTAATATGACCTTTAAAATGACATCAAGGAAAAAATTCCAAGTCCTTAGCAACATAATGAAATCCTTAGCAACCATATATTTTTAAAGTATGTCTTGGAAACTGTGATAGATAGTTGATAACATGTAATAAATAAAATGTGTATTTTATCAAGATCTACATTTAATATATTGGGTAAAAAATTATTGGACCAAGCGTTATGGACTTGGGATAGGAAAACTGTTTTCCGGGTCCAAAATTGAGGTTTCTTGCTTATATCTCAAAACCTGTACGAGATAGAAAAAAACTTTGAATTGCGAAAATGTTCGGCTTTATATTACCTTCAATATCACATTAAAATCAAAGTTCAAAGTC
>MJUU01031021.1:94613-118620 GCA_002080025.1 Modiolus philippinarum
TAGAAACCTGAAACCTTCACCATTGTTCATAAGTCATATATGGCCATCTAAAAATGTCAAGGTCAAAGGTCACCGGTCAAGGTCACCGATGACCTTTTGCCTTGTTATCGCTTTAACTCGTAAACTGTAGGAGATAGATGATCAAATGTATTTGAGGAATGTTTGTCTCATTGAGGTCTACATTTGACACTGGGGGTCCAAAATGATTGGACCATTCATTTTGGACCTATAGCCCAAAAACCATTTTTCGGGGTCCGATTTTAGAGTTTTTTGCCTATATCTCAAAAACTATTAAAGATACGAAGAAACTATAAAGAAGATAAATTGTTCAGCTCAATATGGCCGACAAATTGGGGTCAAGGTCAAAGGTCAAGGTCCTTAGCAACAACGTTATTTGCCATAAAAGTCCTTAGCAACCATAGGCAAAAAGTTTCGTAATGTTGTAAAGAGGAAATGAGTCCAAAATTTTTGGACCAACCGCTATGGACCTAGGGTCCGTAAACTGTTTTTCGGGGTCCGAAATAGAGGTTTTTTTTCTTATATCTCAGAAACAGTAAGAGATAGACAGAAACTTAAAAAGCAAAAATGTTCAGTTTAATATGACCTTTAAAATGACATCAAGGAAAAAATTCCAAGTCCTTAGCAACATAATGAAATCCTTAGCAACCATATATTTTTAAAGTATGTCTTGGAAACTGTGATAGATAGTTGATAACATGTAATAAATAAAATGTGTATTTTATCAAGATCTACATTTAATATATTGGGTAAAAAATTATTGGACCAAGCGTTATGGACTTGGGATAGGAAAACTGTTTTCCGGGTCCAAAATTGAGGTTTCTTGCTTATATCTCAAAACCTGTACGAGATAGAAAAAAACTTTGAATTGCGAAAATGTTCGGCTTTATATTACCTTCAATATCACATTAAAATCAAAGTTCAAAGTCCTTAGCAACACAATGAAATCCTTAGCAAACCATAGATTTTTTTCGTGATAAATGATTTAACCCGTAAACCGAAAGAGATGGCTAATGACATGTTATGGGGAAAATGTTCAGTTTTACAAAATACAACTTTGATAACGATTTAATTTTTTTTGTTCAATGATTTAACTCATAAACTGTAAGAGATGGCTGATGACATGTATTGAAGAAAATTTTTCTTGTTTCATCAAGCCAAAACACTTATTACGAGACTTTGCTAAAAATTTTCTTCGGGTAGACCTACATTTGTTCTCTGAACAAATGACTTATATTTATTATTATTATTATTATTATAGTTTCTTCTCTATTATTTTACTTCCCAGATATTTTGTCCCGGCGAGTTCTCAGAGATGCCTGAACAGAATCACTTGATACTTGGCACACAGTTGTGAAGTTATGCATGACGGTGGATTTTTTTTTCAAAACGGCCGCCATTTCCAAGATGGCCGCCATTTTACGTATAAAAATCGAGAATTCAATATTTCAAGAACTGAGCAGAATAATTTCTTCATATTTTGCATAAATGTTCGATAAGATGAGCCAGAGGAAATTACGCCAAGAAATTTTTCAAAATGGCCGCCATTTCCAAGATGGCCGCCATTTAAGGTTAAAAAATAAAAGATTCATAAACTATGAAACTGCTTTGCAGTATTTCTTCATATTTAGCATAAATGTTCGATAAGATGAGCCGAAGGAATTTACGCGAAGAAATTTTCCAAAATGACCGCCATTTCCAAGATGGCTACCCAAAATACGTCAAAATTTCAACTTTGTCGGATTTCAACGAACATTGATTTCTAGGTAGATTTTGAGGCTGCGAACAAGATGGGAGCATCGAATTGGCTGCCAGGGGCGACATCAGCTATTGCTTGCAATTGCAAATCTAGTTATGTCGCCCCAGACGTAGTCGGGGAGACATATTGTTATTGTTCCGTTTCTTTGTTATTACGCTTTCTTATTATTATTATTATTATTATTATTATTTTACTTCCAATAAATTTTGTCCGTGCAAGTTCTCCGGGTTGCCTGAACAGAATCACTTGATACTTGGCACACAGTTGGAACACCATGTGAAGTTATGCATGACGGTAAAAAAAATTTCAAAATGACCGCCATTTCCAAGATGGCCGCCATTTTACGTCAAAATTTCAACTTTGTCCGATTTCAACGAAAATTAATTTCTAGGTAGATTTTGACGCTGCGAACAAGATGGAAGCATCGAATTGGCTGCCAGGGGCGACATCAGCTATTGCTTGCAATTGCAAATCTAGTTATTATTCTTTTTCTTCCCCGGAGCTTGTTGAAGTCGTGTCTTGACATATCATTTTGATACTTGGTACGGTCAGTTGACTTTGGCCGGCATCGACTATGGTCACCCTGCAAAGCCGAACTATTTATGGTAAGGGAGTTATCATGTTTGCGAAGAAACCGTAACCGATACCAAAATTCTGAGGTAGGGAAAATGTTGCATTTATGCTCAGGATGATTTGTCACGAAAAAAAAAATTGGGGGTCGCGACCCTGGTTACGCGTTTTTCACCCCGATAAATGTCGATTTCTCAAAATTAACGGATTTCGATGAAATTTGGTTTCCTGGTAGCTAACATGGTCCTGATAAGAAATATTGGGTCAAAAAAAATTTTCATCCGCCATTTTCAAAATGGCCGCCATTCAAAAATTTGTTATCGCGATATCTCGGAAACGATAAAAAATTTATGAAAACATTATGTTGCAAAAAACTCCTCATTAAAATCTACATTTATGGCTGGCCAAAAAAAAAAAATTTCCACGGCCATTTTCAAAATGGCGGCTATTTGAAATTTTGATATCACTATATCTCGTAAACGATAAAAAAAATTTATGAAAATATTGTGTTGCAAAAATATTCATCTCATTTACATCTACATTTATGGCTGGCCAAAAAAATTCTTTCATTGGCCTATTTCAAATTTGTTATCGCGATATCTCAGAAACGAAATAAAATTTATGAAAACATTGTGTTGCAAAAATACTACTCTCATGAAGATCTATATTTATGCCTGGCCAAATTTTTTTTTCATTGGCCATTTTTGAAATGGCGGCAATTTGAAAGTTTGTTATCGCGATATTTCAGAAACGATAAAAAATTTATGAAAACATTGTGTTGCAAAAATATTCATCTCATTTAGATCTACATTTATGGTTGGCCAAAAAAAGTCTTTCATTGGCCATTTTTAAAATGGCGCCTATTTCAAATTTTGTTATTGCGATATCTCAGAAACGAAAAAAAATTTATGAAAACATTGTGTTGCAAAAATACTCCTCTCATGAAGATCTATATTTATGCCAGGCCAAATTTTTTTTCATCGGCCATTTTTGAAATGGTGGCAATTTGAAATTTTGTTATCGCGATATCTCGGAAACGATAAAAAAAATTCTGAAAATATTATATTGCAAAAATACTCCTCTCATTGAGATCTACATTTGATTCAAAGGGCTGAAAACTCTGCGATAAACTGTTTCTGAGATATTGCTCTAGACGCGTTTCAGAAAGCGGTCTTTTACATGTAACTTGTAAACCATAACAGGTAGTATGGTCAAATAACATATCAAATTAACCAGTAAGAAAAGACCTTCAATTTTAAGCCAAGGTCAAAGGTCATCAAGGTCAAACGTCAAGGTCACAGTAAAAATTTAAGTTTTGATAACCAATTTTTTCAAGTCAAATGCTTACAAAATCAACTAGTTTTATTGAAAAAATTAAAAATTTTAGAGGTCCTATTTTGTAACCCTGACCTTCAGAAACAATGTCAAGAGTCTAAAACCAGCTAGAAAACACATACACACCATTTTCATAAATTTCCGTATTAAATTATTCAGGTCTTTCAGACCTTATTGTTTTTCTTCTGATTATTAGGTCTTTCACCACATGTGAAAGACCTTACTGGATTTCTTCTGATTATTAAGGTCTTTCACCACAAGTGAAAGACCTTATTGTATTTCTTCTGATTATTATTATTTTTTTCTTTTTTTTCTGCCGCCCATAGCGAAAAAGTGTCGCGACATACCAATTCGATACTTGGTACACTTAATCAGCTTTGGACGGGGATGAAGCCACTGACACTGTGAAACCGATCTATTTTTAGTAACGGAGTTATCTCCCCGAAGACCGATAACCTTGTTATCATGTTTGCTCGAAAATCGTAACCGATATCAAAATTCTGTTTGGATGAAAATGTTGCATTCATCCTAAGGATGATTTGTCATGCAAAATTTTTTTTGGGGTCTCGACCCTGCTTACGCGTTTTGACCCCTAAATATGCAAATTTCTAAAAGTTATCGGATTTCAATGAAAATTGGTTTCCAGGTAGCTTACATGGTCCTGATTACAAATCTGTGGTCAAATTTTTTTTTTCGTCCGCCGTTTTGAAAATGGCGGCCATTCGAAATTTTGTTATCGCGATATCTCGGAAACGATAACAAATTTATGAAAACATTGTGTAGCTAAAATACTGCTCTCATTCCGATCTTAATTTATGGTCGGTCAAAAAAAAATTTCGTCCGCCATTTTCAAAATGGCCGCCATTCGAAAATTTGTTATCACGATATCTCGGAAACGATAGAAAATTTATGAAAACATTGTGTTGCAAAAATACTTCTCTCATTAAGACCTTCATTTATGGCTGGTCACAAAAAAATTTTCGTCCTCCATTTTGAAAATGGCCGCCATTCGAAATTTTGTTATCACGATATCTTGGAAACGATAAAAAATTCATGAAAATATTGTGTTGCAAAAATAATCCTCTCATTAAGATCTTAATTTATGGTCGGTGAAAAAAAATTTTGTCCGCCATTTTCAAAATGGCCGCTATCCGAAAATTTGTTATCGCGATATCCCAGAAACGACAAAATTTATGAAAACATTGTGTTCCAAAAATACTCCACTCATTAAGACCTTTATTTATAGTTGATCACAAAAACTTTTCGTCCGCCATTTTGAAAATTGCCGCCATTCGAAATTTTGTTATTGCGATATCTCGGAAACGATAAAAAATTTATGAAGACATTGTGTTGCAAAAATACTCCGCTCATTAAGATCTTAAATTATGGTTGGTCAAAAAAATATTTTCTTCCGCCCTTTTCAAAATGGCTGCCATTTGGAATTTTGTCATTGCGATTTTTCTGAAACTATTAAAGATACAAAGAAACTATAAGAAGATAATATGTTCAGTTCAATATGGCAGACAAAATGGGGTCGAGGTCAAGGTCAAGGTCCTAAGCAACAACGTTATTTGCCATAAAAGTCCTTAGCAACCATAAGCAAAAATTTTTGTAATGTTGTTCAGAGGACATAAATGACATTGCCAACAGGAAGTGACTTTCTTTTCCCTAGTAACAAGCTAATTTTCGAAAAAGTTCTGGGCAACCATTCAACAAAAAACTGATAAAGGTCAGAACTTTTGTTTAAATCACATTCTTTTTACCGAAATAGACAACAAAATCAAACTCTTAACATGTACTCATGGTGAAAACTGGTGAAAGACCTTGCAATTGTTCTCTGAACAATTGACCTTTTAATTATTATTATTCTTTTTTTTCTGTCGCACTTCGCGAACGTGTCGCGACATATCAATTCGATACTTGGTGGTATTAATCGGCTTAGTGGCATGTCGAAGCCAGTCACTCTGTGAAACCGATCTATTTTTAGTAACGGAGTTATCTCCCCGAAGACCGAAAACCTTGTTATCAGGTTTGCACAAAAACCGTAACTGACATCAGAATTCTGATGTGGGGAAAATGTCGCAATCATCCTAAAGATGATTTGTCATGGAAAAAAAATTTTTTGGGTCGCGACCCCGGTTACGCGTTTTTGACCCCTAAATATGCAAATTTCTCAAAGTTATCGGATTTCGATAAAATTTGGTTTCCAGGTAGCTTTCATGGTCCTGATTACAAATCTGTGGTAAAAAAAAAATTTTGCCGCCATTTTGAAAATGGCCGCCATTCGAAATTTTGTTATCGCGATATCTCGGAAACGATAAAAAATTTATGAAAACATTGTGTTGCAAAATTCTCCTCTCATTAAGATCTTCCTTTATGGTTGGTCAAAAAAAATTCTTCGTCCGCCATTTTGAAAAGGGCCGCCATTCGAAATTTTGTTATCGCGATATCTCGGAAACGATAAAAAAATTATGAAAACATTGTGTTACAAAAATACTCCCCATTAAGATCTTCCTTTATGGTTGGTCAAAAAAAAATTTTCGTCGGCCATTTTAAAAATGGTCGCCATTTGAAATTTTGTTTTTGCAATATCTCGGAAACGATTTAAAATTTATGCAAAAATACTCCTCTCATTAAGATCTTCCTTTATGGTTGGTAAAAAAAAAAAATTTCGTCCGCCATTTTAAAAATGGCCGTCATTCGAAATATTGTTATCGCGATATCTCGGAAACGATAAAAAATTTATGAAAACATTGTGTTGTAGAAATACTCACCTCTTTAAGATCTTCATTTATAGTTGATCAACCGCCGTGCGCGGTCCCGGCTTATGAATAGGCCCGCAGCATCCTCTGAGCTTGGAGTATGAGTCTTCCTAACAGAGGACCCCGAGGGAACCCCGGGATATAGAAATAGGACCTAGTATCTCCGGCTTGCGGGGTGTGACCCCTCCTAAACGGAGGCTGACCGCGAGGGTCCCGGGATATAGAAATAGGACCCCTTCCGTGGTTGTGCGGGATTAATAAATACACAACCCATCTTTTGGATGGGATGTAAACTCAGGTCCACGTGTTGGAAGAAATGCCACGCTTCCTGCACGTTAAAGAACCCTTGTAGCAAGCTCTTTTTGGGGTGGTCCGTAGGTGATCGGCTACAAGGCTAAATTTCCCGCCCTTGACGATTTCACCCTACTTTTCCAGTGGCAGTCAGAATTTCCCGTCCCATTGCCCTTTCCATACCCCAAAGTGATTATTTATTAACAAACTTGTTCTCGTCTTGATATAGCTGAAATATTGCTGAGTAGACGTTAAACAATATTCAATCAATCAATCAAAAAAAAAATTTCATCCGCCATTTTAAAAATCGATGCCATTCGAAATTTTGTTATCGCGATATCTCAGAAACAATAAAGAATTTATGAAAACATTGTGTTGCAAAAATACTCCTCTCTTAAAGATCTTCATTTATGGTTGGTCAAAAAAAAAATTACGTCCGCCATTTTCAAAATAGCCGCCATTCGAAATTTTGTTATCGCGATATCCCGGAAATGATGAAATATTTATGAAAACATTGTGTTGCAAATATACTCCTCTCATTATGATCTACATTTATGGTTGGTCAAAATATTTTTTTCGTCCGCCATTTTGAAAATGGCTGCCATTTGATTTTGTTATCGCGATATCTCGGAAACCATTAGAGATTTATGAAAACATTATATTGCAAAAATACTCCTCTCATTATGATCTACATTTATTATTGGTCAAAAAGCTGTTGTTTACGTAACCTTTTTTACCAAAATAGAAAACAAAAACAAACTTTAACATGTAATCATGGTGAAAATTGGTGAAAGACCTTGCAATTGTTCTCTGAACAATTGTCTTTTTAATTATATTTACTTTTATTATTTGATATACATTACAATTTTATCTATTGACAAAGTTCGAGACATAGCATGTATATTGGAGTTGGTAAAACAATTCCCCGTGGTAGACATGTATGCTCTTTATTTTTCTTAGATATGGTGTATTTGTACATGAGATAATATATCATGTGTACACTTTGTTCAATTACTATTATCTAAATTTATGTAAATTCTAAAACCAAAGGATTAACTCCCACCATCATTGTTTTTCCTTAGCTATATTTGATATTACTGATTATTCGGATTTCGTTTGGTTTTATGCATTTTACATTTTTTGACATTATGGATTCCCTTGTTTGGGTTCTAGTGCTGCTGATGAAGAATAAATTTCCGAAATGGCCATACAGCTCATTAAAATTATTGCAGTTGGAGTTAACATATGTGTTATGGTCTCATGTTCATTTACCCCATATTCTTTCGTAAAATATATACCATTATTTACTATCCTATTACCGATTAGGTTCAAGATCAGTGTTTTAATCACGTGTCCTCAATTAAGTCACGCATGAAATTTACTGATAAGTTTTATCTGCCATTTGTGTTGGATATGTTTTCAACTATACGTTATCGTGTCCCTGTTAACCACCAATAAGGTTGTTAGTGGCTATTTATTTTAATTCCCGTATCGCTTTATAGCCATTGCGCAACACTTTTGTGTTTTATAATTGCAAAAGTAAGATATGCATTAAAAATTGTTTCGTAATCTCCCACTAATATTCATTTGTTATTTGTACTTACTGTAATAAGTAAATACGAGTAAGCATTTCTCTTATCTAAGATTATCCTAAATACGTATCGTTGATTTCGACGGGACATCCTCTATTTTTAACAAATGCACAATGACCGTTGTCATGTGGAAGAATAGTGCTGTATAATTCAAAAAGTCCGGGACCAACCATTTAACCTGAAGGGGGGTTATGGTTTTTTTTTCTGGACAGAAATTTTTTTTAAAAAATTTATTTATTTTTTGCATGTGTATCAACAAAATATCTTTTTTGCAAAATGAACATTATTTTTTCGGGCAGAAAGCCTCTTTCAGAATTTTTTTTTCATCATTTTGGCAGCAAAAATATTTTTTTCACATAAAATCAGATCCAAAATATTTTTTTAGAAAAAAAAAACCATAGCCCCCTTTCAAGTTAAATGGTCGGTCCCTTAATGATTTCATAAATTGTTCAATGTTGCTTATTTTGCCAATACAATTAGTGTTTACTCTATGTTGCTCAGATTTTAAAATCATGTCGAATCAAACATGTTTTTATCTGACGGTATGTTACACATTCAAACACCCCTCTACTTATCAACACAATAGATTTATGTACTCATTACCGATATATCTTTCCAAAAGATTCTTTAATAACGAAAAATACAATTATTCCGTAAATTGTAGTTTACAGTGGCAGAGGACCCATGTGAGATCGATGCACACGACCTCATCTCACACCGGAAAATGACCGACCAGACCAGTTGATTTTTATGATACAACAATCATAACCATGACTCAACGTTATAGAACACCTGACGTCACAATGTAAAGAATACTCAAATGGTGACAACGTTGTCCAAACAGTAAAGGTTTCCAGACGATTCATTTCTCTTATGATGGAAGAAATAGGTACTTGCATAAGATCAACATTAAAGATCAGGACACCTTTTACTCGTGTAAGAAATTCTACGTCGTTTCCTCTCGATACGATATATTGTAAAAACCGTAGGGAACCTGATGTCGTATAGGACACTCTAAAATAACACATAGTTTTATACTAAACAGTGATGACCAACCTGAATGTATTTCATGCGATTGTCCTTATACAATCCAACATGTTTCAATTAAATGTGTAGATGTTGCCGAGATTATTATTCTGCTGTTTGTCTTTAAGACATATTTACAAACCTCGCTGGCGAATCGTTTAATTTTTGAAAGCAATCAGTAAACCAAGAAAGATTTATCCTAAAGTTTCTACTTTCGTACCGCCGTGCGTGGTCCCGGCTTATGAATAGGCCCGCAGTATCCTCTGAGCTTGGAGTATGAGTCTTCCTAACAGAGGCTTGGCACCTGGATCGGTTTTCACGGGGGTCCGACAACAGAGCTGCCCGGCGCGTCCCCAGTTGGTGGATATGGGAATGCCCTGTCTATGCGAGGTAGTCAGGTCATAATACGGAAAGCCTGACCGCGAACCATTGTAGCCAAACTGTTTGGAGAAACGCCACGCTACATGCAGTATAAAGACCCCTTCTATATTTCTCTAAATGGAGCAGACGCACTGGGTGTCGTATTGAAGGCTAAATTTCTTGCCCCTACCCATTTCTCCCCTTTTCCCGTTACCCCGGCTGTCCCTTCCACCTTTATTTCTTTCTTCTTTTACTTACAAATTTTTGAATTGATTAACTTGTTGTCCTCGTCCTGATATAGCTGAAATATTGCTCATTGGACGTTAAATTCTAATTAATCAATCAATCAATCTACTTTTGTAAAACGTAAAATGACATTTATCCTATTATGTTTTAAATATTTTACACATGTGCTTTTACTTATATAAAGTTGTATGGATTTGAAATTTATAATATTTAATATAATTGTTCAGTATACTTAAGTCTTCGCCTCGATATAGCTGAAATATTACTGAGGTTGGCGTAAAACATCAATCAATATACTTAACAGTTCTCGCCACGATAAAGCTGAACTATTGCTGAAGTTTGCGTAATGATACCCAGATGGTATTCGTGTATAAAACTAACAAAGTACAACAAAAGAACTTAAACAGGAGATTTAACACGTGGTCCGTGTTAAAATATACAAAAATAAAAGTATCAAACTGATCCAACGAACCAAATACTACTAAAGACAAACCATATGATTAAACTTACGGAACCTGGACTTTCTAACGGGAGATTCTCGTTATCCCTGTTAAAATAGCATCAAAATGATCTAACAAAATAAAAACAGCAAAAGACAAACCTTTTCATAAAACTTACAAACCTTGATTTCGTACAGGAGATTCTCGTTTTTATCACGAAGTACCTATTAAAAAAATCACACATACACACACACAAACCACAAAGCGACTTTTCAAAAACTTTGATATAAACCCCATGACTAACCTGACACGTTCATGCATAACTTCTGAGGCGGGCCTTCTAACAGAAGATTCTCGTTTTTATCACGTAGTCCCTGATACTATAAAAATTGTAAGTGATACATTTCAAACACTGTAAATCTGTATCCACCTGGCTTTGAAGCAGGGGATTCTGGTATTTAGCACGTAGTGTCTGTAAAAAACCAAATCTGAAAATAGAATAAATAGAAAATTGGTTAATTTTACAGAAAATCCAGGCGCTCGCCCATGTCATCCTTACGTACCTCATAGTAAAAAAAACAGCTCCTCCATCGGTGCGATGTCCTTGGTTGATGTGCACACTAAATGGATCTTGTCGAAAACCAGACTTGATTTCTTCAGGTTTGGGTGTTTCCCTGAGTGGTTGATCAGGCGGCCGAAGGTGGTTGACATCTGTCTATGGCAGGAACACGGCACTGTTAATACGTCTGTGCAAATTTCCTCCCATCATAAACGAAAAAGTACATATAATTAGAGTCAGCATCAGGCATACCCCGTCTTAACTCACCCTCGGCATGGGTTACGAAGTTCCCATGATAGTCACATACCACTGTATATTTCTATATCCACTTACCAAACACCATTACCTCTCTGCCTCTGTCTTCTGTTAGGTAGATGGTAAAGTTTGGCCATACATGTGAGTCTATCAGCTCTTTGATCTTACCACGGTGGCTCAGACCTATAAAAGAAGAGGCTAAAATAGATAAATCTTTTAATGTCTTCAAATTGTCTCTTAAAAATATTACGATATAAAGCTTTCTTACTCAGTAGTTGTAACCCTGCTGTGTCTGGTATAAACTGCTCCACATCTGGTATTACTAGATTGGATACTCTCACCTTGCTGCCTGATGGAGTGCTGTCTTTTACTATACCGTAGGATGTCGTTGATCTGCTTGCACTATTGACTTTTCAGCCGGGAGGGGGGGGTCCTTGATGTATCGAGAATGTCGTGGGTAGTATTGTGTCTCCGAAAATTGTTTCTGTTTCCGTTTCTGTAAAATAAAAATAACTTCACTTTTAATAGTAGCTCTCCTACCTGGTGATACCAAAGAAGACGATGGCGAACTTACCGGTGATGATGTCTTTAAGCCCTCTGATTTCTTTCTCTTTTTCGATGTTGTCTTGGTCCCCTTGGGGAATCTGGCAATGACTTCAGCTATCTTCAACTGGACTTCGAATTCTTCACTGGTGTTACTTTACTTGCATCTTTAGCCAGAGAGGGTCCTGCTGTTGGTGATTTTCTGGCTGGTGGTCTTGCTTTTGGCGATTTCCTGGCCGGTGGAGATGACATGGCAATGCTTGGAACAGAAACTGGAAAGTTCTGATTAGTATTTGAACTTACCGTAGCCGTCATAGCCTGGAGTTGTCCGAATAGATAGCCTACCTCTGCAACCTTCTACCTATCTGGAGCACCATATCGTTCCTTGGCAGTCTTCTCTGTGTGTGCAATGTACTCAGCAACTCTAGTCTGAATGGGCATGTTCTGAACCAGGCCTTGTAAGACCTTCTGGCGTCCCTACTAGAGTAAGTTACCTGCATAGCAACCTTTTTTGCAGTCGCGCCATCACGTCCGGGACTTGGTCACCAAGGCGCTTACCAGTGCTGTTTATAATAAGGTGCACGCTGGATTTTTCGACCACTGATAAAATCTTGGCCCTCAGCTTCATATACTCCTTGATAAACTGGTACACGCTGCTCTCGAATGATGTCTGCCCTTCTTGCGTTGATTCCGTTTTGTTTTTGGCGCTAAAACTGTGTAGGAGGTGGTTCCATCAGCTCTCTGAGTTGGTATAGCTGCCTCAAACTCTGCCAGTCTCATCTAGGATGCAAGGCTTGGTCGCTGGGTATGACTCGGGCATATGTAAGAACAAATGAAAACATTAATGAAAGCTATGAACATGTACAGAAGCGTCACTTAACGCTTGATCTAACAGAGCCTTGACCTGAGCCTTGGCTTTACGTACTACCTGTCTTACCTGATACGGTGTGGCTGGGTTGGCTCTTACTGGGTCTGTCGTCCTTTCCATCCTTATATCTTCTTGATTCTTAGCTGCAACACCGAATATGATGGTCCTTACGATGTCTTGAATTCGTCTAAATCGCTCGGTTTTGGTAGTGTCGCTGTCAGCAATCTCAGACCACAGCATCAGCCAGTCCTGGTATACCACAACAGCCTGAAGCCATACACGTATAGTAGCATGTTTAAGACCACAACGGAGAAGGTAATCACTATAGCCAGTCATGGCATCCCTATTTATACATTTATACACTTCGTATCAAACCGAAAATCTGAAACCTTGGAAGCCTGGGGTGCCTTTGAATCCTGGGGAGCCTGCTGGGCACGTGTTCAAACAAACCACTCCGTGTAATTGTGCTTACACAATACAACATATTTACTTGACTGTGTCGATGTTGCCGACATACGTCGCACCTTTTAAACAGCTGATTCTCTTAAAGATTTATTTACAAACGTCGCTGGCGACAAAATTATTCAATTTTTAAAAGGTGTCAATTTGTGTAGTAAAATATAAGTATATTATCCAATTTTGAAATTTCATCAAATTTGATCTATTTATCTTAATATATCTATAATATGATTTTTATCTTTTGGAAATCTTTTTTATTTGTACATAGCACTATGTTTAAAGTGACTTTTTTAACTTGTATATTTATTACTAATATCAACAGTTCACGCCACGATATAGCTGAAAAATTGCTAAAGTTGGCGTTAAGCAACAATCAATCAAACAAACCACATAACCCTCCTCACTCGAGCAACTGTCTGTCGGGCGTGGTTCAGACTACGACTCTTTTCACTAATCAACCAACTGCGAAATCGAGAAAACCAATGCATGTCCTCTTGCCAACTTTCCTCTTAAACACCGCAATTCCTGGCCTTAGCCTTGGTTGAATCCCTCTGGTAAACATAACCACGTACTGCACCTGGCTTAGACGATTTAGAACAACGATACATCGTCTTAATCTTCTGAGCCTTTTGAAGAACGAGATCATGTCCTACTAGATCTGTCAACAGACTTAACTAGGGCAGCACGAGAAACTGGCCTGCTAGTGCTCACAACTGGGGCAGAACGAGAACCTGTCCCACTAGAACTGTCAACAGATATAACTGGGCAGCATGAGAAACTGGTCTGCTAGTGCTTACCACTGGGGCAGAGAGAGAACCTGTCCTCGAAGAACTATCAACTGACACTGATCTGGCAACAAGTGAGGCTTAAGTCACCTTCGGTGCCTCAGGTACAGTGCATACAGAGGTGACTTCAGGTTCCGTAGCCTTGGAACCAACCTGGGGAGTCGGCGGGCCCTCTATCTCAACCTCTGGAGCAGCAATCTCCTCAGATGCTGGAGGGGCGTTCCATGCAGGAAGATCAAGATGCCTGTCTGAGCTCTGAAACTCCTCTGGCATCAAACGATGGCCAAAGACATCTAACAAATGAAAAACCTCAGCCCTGGTAAAAGTATCCTGAGATGGAAAATGACTAGAACTGGGATCGATGTACAGATGGCGAGATAGGTTCCTGATACTAGATTCGGTGCTTTCAGACCTCTCTGCAGCACTGAGACGCCTACCCTTCTGACTACAGACATGTCTATGAATGTCTGACCCATAATAATCATAACAATTTTTTTCAAACTTTTATCAATGTTTTTAATTAATTTTAACAGTTTAAATTATTTATTTTTAATTATTTTACTTTTTAGCTCACCTGGCCAAAGGCAATGTGAGCTTTTTCATCACTCGGCGTCCGTCGTCCGTCCGTTAACTTTTATTCAAAGATCTTCTCTGAAACTACTAGGCCAATACTAACTAAACTTAGCCTGAATCATCACCAGGGTATGTTCTTTCAAGTTTGTGATTTTTATGTCCGTAGACCAAACAACATGGCCGCTGTTACTAAAAATGGAACATAGGGGTAAATTGACGTTTTTTGCAAATTACTCGAAAACCATTACCAAAATTCTGACAAGAGTAAAAATGATCAGCGTGATGAGATCTACGTGCCCTGCAATTTTAAAGAATATCCGTTTTCCCGTCTTAAAGTTATTGCCCCTTTTCCGTAAAATTTTCAGTTTTTCGTTACTTTTAGTCTTATATATTGAAAAATTGTAGATTGATTGATTGAATATTGTTTAACGTCCACTCAGCAATATTTCAGCTATATCAAGACGAGAACAAGTTTGTTGATAAATAATCACTTTGGGGTATGGAAATGGCCATGGGACGGGAAATTCTGATTGCCACTGGAAAAGTAGGGTGAAATCGTCAAGGGCGGGGAATTTAGCCTTGTAGCCGATCACCTACGGACCACCCCAAAAAGAGCTTGCTACAAGGGTTCTTTAACGTGCAGGAAGCGTGGCATTTCTTCCAACACGTGGACCTGAGTTTACATCCCATCCGAAAGATGGGTTGTGTATTTATTAATCCCGCACAACCACGGAATGGGTCCTATTTCTATATCCCGGGACCCTCGGGGTCAGCCTCCGTTTAGGAGGGGTCACACCCCGCAAGCCGGAGATACTGGGTCCTATTTCTATATCCCGGGGTTCCCTCGGGGTCCTCTGTTAGGATGGCTCATACTCCAAGCTCAGAGGATGCTGCGGGCCTATTCTTCAGCCGGGACCGCGCACGGCGGGAAAAATTGTAGAAGATAGACTTGAAGTTTATATAACAAAAATGGTCAGCATAGAAAGATCTACATGTCCTGCAATTTCGAAGAAAATCTGACAACCCACATAGGAGTTATTGCCGCTTTTTCTTTAAATTTAAGTTTTTTAACGTTTTACTTTTAATTCAAAAACTGTTTTAGATAAAGGTTAAATGTGAACTGCAAAAGTGTCGAGGTTTTCCAGAACTACAATTTTTACATATGTCCAGCAGTTCGCATCTCATCCAAGATGGCCGCCAGCAGGGAAGATAGTTTAACATAGGACCCTATGGGAAATGCATTCAAAGATCTTCCTCTCTGAAAGCCAATTGGGACCAAATTTTGTCACAGTAGTCCTTGGTTGGTCCCCTTTAATGTTTGTGATTTTTACGTTTGTACCTCATCCAAGATGGCTGCCAGCATGGAGCAGAGTTTAACATAGGGACCCTATGGGAAATGCATTCAAATGACTTCTCCTCAGAACACACTGAGCCAATTGGAACATAACTTGGTTACAATAGTCTTAAGATGTTTTCCTTCAAAGTACAAAAATGTATGTGATTTTTATGTTCATACCTCATTCAAGATGGCCGCCAGCAGGGAACATAGTTTGACATAGGGACCCTATGGGAAATGCATCCAAAGATCTTCTCCTCTGAAACTACCAAGCCAAATTGAACCAAACTTGGTCACAATAATCCTTGGGTGGTCCCCTTTAAAGTTTGTGATTTTCACGATCTTACCTCACCAGTGTAGAACATAGTTTAACATAGGGACTCGAAGGAAAATGCATTAAAATGTCTTCTCTGAACCTATTGAGCCAATTGGAACCAAACTTGGTTACAATCAATCTTTGGGTGATCCCTCCCTTCCAAAGTTTGTGATTTTTAGTTTGTACCTCATCCAAGAATGAAAATGTAACATGTGGTGAACTGATTTATAGTATGAATGGGTTGTCTATTGGTGACAATGAATAAAACGAGTCACCAGGTGAGCGATACAGGCTCATGTGAGCCTCTAGTTTATATCTAATCTTTATTTTTTTAACTAAATAACCAAGTCTTTCATTCTCAGAGAAGTCAATAAATCAAAGACTTGTTTGAGTGAGTTGTTTTTTTAAGTCGGAAGTCTTTCATCAAGTTTTTAATATAAACGTGGTAGGTGTGACATTGCTCAACTTTGCCCTCCCCCCCAGGGAACCCCAGGGTACAGAAATAGGACCTAGTATCTCATGCTTGCGGGGTATGACCCCCTCCTAAACGGGGCTATAGAAATAGGACCCATCCCGTGGTTGTGGGATGAATAAATACACAACCCATCTTTTGGATGGGATGTAAACTCGGGTCCACGTGTTGGAAGAAATGCCACGCTTCCTGCACGTTAAAAACCCTTGTAGCAAGCTTTTTTTGGAGTGGTCCGTAGGTGATCGGCTACAAGGCTAAATTCCCCACCCCTTTCGATTTCGCCCAACTTTTTCAGTGGTAGTCAGAATTTCCCGTCCCATGACCCTTTCCTCACCCGAAAGTGATTATTTATTTACAAACTTGTTCTTGTCTTGATATAGCTGAAATATTGCTCAGTAGACGTTAAACAATATTCAATCAATCAACTTTGCACTAGTGTGGGGTCGATCCAAGCCGAACCCGGCATTTACATGTTTGACATTGCTCAACTTGTAAGCTAGCGTTGGGTACATGTAAGCCATAAACAAAAAAAAGTCTTGAAAAGACGTGTTTTTTTTCTTCACAACTTTCATGAATCAAATGTTTAAAATTTTGAGTAAATGATGAAACTATAATCAAGCTAATTGCAAACCACCTTGAAGCTTATTGGCTAGCCAATAGAAAACTTGCTATACGTGATTATGACTTTTAAATACTCTTGCATTTTAAGGATAGAACATATTCGATTTCAATTTTAATTCTTAATAAGGACTTTATTATTTTATTTGAATTTTATTATATTCTAAGGATTTCACAACAGCCAAGGTAAGTCTATATTAATATTTAATAATTGAATAATCCCTGTGCCTAAATGGTAATTTGTGTTTCTGCACTACATGTACTTTGCAATCAATCAAAAAATTTGTGGACCTATTGCTGACTGTAAAGATATAAGTATGTACTGAAGAATACTGACTAACCCCATTAACCATGGAAAAGTTATAAAAAACCTACATGACTTAACAGATACTGGCTGTAAATGACTTAAAATTTTAATTTCTTTTCATTTGCAAGTATATTTCCTTTACCTATAATAAGTATTTTCCATCGTATCCGCAACTTTGGTCCACAAATTTGGCGGACCAGGTACCGAACAGGCGGGAAAACTATACAGAGCTATTAAAATGCAAAAGAAATGATTCAAAATGACCTTAAGTAGGAACTTACCTTCGAAAGCCCGCAGCATCCTCTTAGCTTGGAGTATGAGTCTTCCTAACAGAGGACCCCGAGGGAACCCCGGGATATAGAAATAGGACCTAGTATATCTGGCTTGCGGGTGTGACCCCCTCCTAAACGGGGGCTGACCTTCAAGTCGCCCTGTATGACAAAAAGGTTTTTATGCAAGAGTTCCATGAAGGAACGGCTTATTTTTTTAGTTCAAAAGAGAAAGTGTGACCTTCCATTGGTATAATTATTCACGGTCACAAAATTTGTGAATTGAAGAATTTCAGATTATATGAATTTAAGATTGAGAAAAAGAAATATTTATTTGATTTTGACAGGAATTAAAATTTTGCTGGGATAAAAGTAATTAGAATAATTTTATATATTAATTTTATTACTATGTATACATTATTTACAATAAATAAAATAATTTTGAGTTGTGAATGCCCAGGATTACAACACTAAGGCATTACCCTGCCAAAGAAATCCCTAACCGGCACACGATATGAAAAAAAGTTTGAGGTAAATGCCCAGGATTACAACACCCCTGCGGCTGCCGAAGAAATCTCTAACCGCGAGACAGATTAGTACCCAGGATTACAACACTAAGGTACTAACCTATCATAGACCCCAAGGGGGGAAAAAGCGCAACAATAACTACCTATTTACACTATACAGGGTAGGGCCCAGGATTACAACACTAAGGCTCCTACTTTATGACAGACCCCCAAGGTAGCACTAATAATTTCATGAGCACTATAAAACGGGATGATTTTGAACACTATGCCCACTCAATCCTCGATCCGTCCTCATATCTGCTGACCCCGTAATCCCACATCAACTCCAGTGGGAGTATATCAAGCTTGGCCACAAAAACCATCACCGGACGATCATTTATAATGATCTTCACTGGTTTCATGTTGGCCAAGCTGCTGGAAGTGTGGTTGGTCATACGGCCAAATGTAGTGGGCAGTCTGGGATGACAGGGGTACGGGAGTGTGCAAGCGTCAATGCACTCGTTCCCAAAATAGAACATGAAGCAGGACTGTGCATCATCGAAAGTCGATGCACGACGCTCCCCCTCCCGCCTGGAAATAAGTTCCCCATGGTAATCCATGAGGACGGATCCCTTAGCACCAACCGATCGCTGGTGAAAACACCATCATCTCTGCCATCAGCAGTAGGGCGAATGACAAGGTTGGGCCATTGCTGTGTCGCAACCAGGATGGCGATCCCATCAAGATCATTAGGCTGCAATGACTTAGCGGCTTCGGATTTGTAAATCCGGAGCTGCTCCTTCATTGCAGTCCTAACGATCTTGATCTCAGCGTCACTCCTGTATGTCGTCAACAGACGGTCAATCATGGCCTGGGATATTGGTATCAAATCTATATCTGCGTCGGATAACCGGTATATAGAACATTTGTTCTGCCTGGCCAACTTGAAAAGAAGACTGTCTGCAGCCTGTACCTTGAAAGCGCGACGATGCATCGTCCTCAGATTCTCGCGAATCTTAGGAGCAATACGGTACCTCTCATCGGAACCAAGGTACTGCTGCCTTGAAATTTTACTGATGCAGTGTCTAAATAATTGATGAAGGTAAAGACTTCTGTGATCATAAATATGTTTAAAGCCTTCTGTTGGTAGCATATCTTATAAGATGTCCTTACTGAAAGTGCTTAAAATTTGTAACGTTATTTTTATCCATTTCGGAATTTGCATTTCCTTTCAGACCACACCTTAGAATATTAAAGCCTGCTTTTCTGTTCCTGTTTACTTGTATTATTATTTATATCCCGATTTTCAATGTCATAAGTGTTCAGTATATTTCAAATGCCAGTGCAGCACACTCCAAAAACGTAATACAATTGATAAAATTAAAAAAATAACAATGCTGGAGAAGATATTGGTAAATTGCAAAATCAATATTGGGAATCTTGTGATTTGTAATATTTGGAACTTGCGGGATCTTAGTCGGGAAAAAATTCTCCTTGTTCTCCTCAGCTGTGCTTTCTGTATAAAGTGGATATTTTAATTCATTGGAAACATACTTCCACCCCAGTACGGGGTTGCGGAACAGTTTTTGATGCGGCGACAACCGGGGCAGGTGGTGAAGATGGTTCAGTGGATAAGGATATCCTTAGCCCCGGAACAAACTTACAACCTTTCTTCCCCGGCACTCCCTAACCCTTATTTACTACATTATCCTGCCTGAAGTCATCTATTCTGTCGCCATTATGGATGTGGTAGAGAAGATTGTCACTAGGCATAGATTGTGCGATCTCAGTATTATCAATCAATCAATCAGAGTCTGCCACGGCACAAGGAAGAATCCATTTCAGATAAAATATTTGACGCCTGCTGGGACCCTGTCAAACCTGACTCCGACAGGGAACGCGATGGGCCAGGGATGGCCTGTTGAGGCTCGGCTGAAGAGGCCTCATTCACTACTCCCCAGGCTCTTTAAGACTGCCGGTACAGGCTCAGGAGCTAAAGGAACAGCAAACTCGTATTTGCTGAGGTGCAAGGGGCCTCCTTAAACTGGTCAGGGACTATCTTGTGGCCTTTTGCCACAAGAGACTCGAAGAACCCTTCCTTACTAATGGTATTACCAGATGAAATACTACTGGGGTTCATCCTTCTGGATAGCAGCGATCTACTACTTTTACAATTTCCTATCCACACACCTATGTTTTCTGATGTAAGTATGCCAGATAGTAGAGCTCAGTACCCAAAGCAAAGTGCTTTAGAACAATGTTTTTGCTCACATTTCTCTCGGGCCAATAGCCTGACCTTAGAAGATACCTTCCTGTTGGAAGGAGCCTTACTTCCCAAGGGAGCAGGGTCTGTTCGGATGGGACTTACCCGCCAAATCCAAGAGTTTCCACTTGGACTCCTCACATGGCCTTCTCAAATTGAATGTTTGAAAAAAAGAATATTTGACGCTTTCGACAATGAATTATTAAACAGTCTCTTTCGGCTACAATTTTTCAATACAACCAAAGACATCTGCCCAAGCAAAAGCATGCGAACAATTTTTTTTTGTTCCGAACTGAATCAAAGAGTCGTAGACCGCTTTTCTGTTTTTTAGTACAAGTCATATAACTTAGTGCGGCTTTGCCTTTTAATTGAAAGAATGTCTCACATAAAAACCCTTAGCATTGATTTATTGCAACAGGTGTACATCCTAACGAAGTCGCACAATCCCAAATGTTTTTAAAACTGCTACAAATTGTTAACAAGTGGGGTGAGATAATTTTCTTCTTTACTGTATATCTTTAAAAGATGGCGGATTATGTACACAAGTAGGCGATGTAAACATTTCGATCAGACCATTTTTTATAGCAAAGTTTGAAAAACGAAATAAATTTAAAAAGTTTAACAATAACAACATGAATAAACTTGTTTAGTGATTAAATTTAATCGAGTCGTTACTAATATTTAACAAGTTGAAAAATGCATGACTGACACAAAGTGATTAAAATAGCCCACACAAACCCTTAAGACAAATGAGCTACAAGTACCGAAGAACAGATGGGAGGTCATATCAACGAATAGGAGGTAAACACCAATACATTGAACAACTAATGGAACACTTAAGTTGTGAATTCGTTGACATGTTTTCATAAAATCTACAGAGCAACAAAAGATTAGACATACATATTCATGTGTTAAATTAACGAAAATGCTTAAATACTGATTTCAGATAGTTTAACAAATATTTCTTCATATTTTCACGGAGAGTGTACAAGATTTGGTTCGAGAATTAGCATGGACTTCCTATACGCGATTTTCATCCTATAAAAAACGCAAAAACAGCTTTATGTTCACCGTTACACAACAATTTCATATAATCAAAAACGTTGTGTTGACTTCGTTTCATATCCTTATGAACAGTGGAACTTGATATTCAGCTCAGAAATGTACAAATACATCAACAATTTGAGATGAAGCAAGTTACTGTACAATGTACAATTTAAGTCGCACCAATTGCTGTTAGTCAAAATACTCCTTTAGAAAGACCTCCTTGACAGACTTCTAGGATGGTATGATTATATGAAATTGGTCAATCTGAAAATTCTCGGCAAGAAATTATATCATGGAAAATGGTTCACATGCTTAAGGAATTTGTCTATGCACCTCGCCATTTTGTGTGCTAGATTTCATACTTGCGTCTATTTCCCTAGTATTTGCTTCGTATGCCTCCCTCACTAATTCTGATGTTGATTTTACTTTTGTTGAGGTCCTTCTATCTCTTCTTCGTCGTCATCAACATTGATTCCATATTTCCTATAAATGGTATCCAAGAGGGATGTCATTTACAAAGATAATTTTAAGTTTTGATAGGATTGATTAGAATAGTTTGTAATTGTTAGGAACATATCTAAAATGTTTCTTTCAAGGCAATTAACACTATATGTATCGTGTATAAGTTTCACAAAATCTGTTCAGGTAAATTCGAAGGAAACTTTCAACAGAAAAATAACTTTGGAATAACACGGTGACAAAATGGATGTTACCTTATGGAGATATTGAGCCACGACAGATGAACAGATTGGAACACATGTCATAATTTAAAAATACCGAAGTTGCATAAAATCATTCTCATCCTTTAATTTCAGCTTCCGCTACATAGACGAGGCATTTTCTCTTAAAACCTTAAATTTATGGAATATTTACATCAAATCTTTCCCACTGGGCAAACAACTGACACACCTACTTCAGCTTCGTACCTAGATCTTTTGTTGTATATTGACGACGATGGACGTTTCAAATCTAAGCTTTATGACACGCGTTATGATTTTAACATCCCGATTGTGAACTTTCCCTCTCTTGGCAGCAACATGGCTACCTCTCCAATCTATTGAGTGTACATAGCCTTGGAATAATATGTTCCAAAGGCGAGATTCTATACGATTCTGCGCTCATTTGTTACAAATTATTTAGATGTTAACATCTTTGTATGTGAAGATTGACGGATCAGCTCTTACAGATAACGAACAATTTGATTCTATATTTCCATTTATTGTGCCCTTCTTGTCTGTTCTTCGACCCTATACCTTTTTGCTAGATTTCAGCTGTAGGGAAACTTAACCCAGGCCGTACGACGAGGTCTTATCTAGAGTGCTAATAAATAATAAATTACGTGGAATACAATCAGAAGTTGGTAAACTTATTGGTTCGTCTGGAAAAAATCGGAAGGAACAAGTTGTTCTGACAAGGTGCCGAATCGGACATACACGAACAACTCGTGGTTATATTTTCAATAAAGAAGACCGACCTGAGTGTATTCCATGCAATTGTGCTTACACAATACAGCATGTTTTACTTGACTGTGTTGATGTTGCCGACATACGTCGCTCATTTTATACAGCCGATTCTCTTAAAGAATTATTTACAAACGTCGCACGCGACAAAATTATTCAATTTTAAAAGCTGTAAATATAAGTTTATATCATCCAAGTTTTAAATTTCATTAAATCTGATCTATTTATCTTAAATTGTATAGTTTACGATTTTATCTTTTAGAAGTTGTTTTATCTGCCATACGTTTTATATGATTGTTTTAGTTATATATTCATAATATCATCAACAGTTCACGCCACGATATAGCTGAAATATTGCTGAAGTTGGCGTAAAACATCAATCAATCAATCAATCAATCATCAACAGTTCAAGCAACGATATAGCTGAAATATTGCTGAAGTTGGCGTGAAACAACAATCATTCAATCAATCTTATCTAGAGTTCTCTTGCAAAAAAAACCCCTTAAAGTCGCCCTGTATGACAAAAAGGTTTTTATGCAAGAGTTCCATGAAGGAACGGCTTATTTTTTTAGTTCAAAAGAGAAAGTGTGACCTTCCATTGGTATAATTATTCACGGTCACAAAATTTGTGAATTGAATAATTTCAGATTATATGAATTTAAGATTGAGAAAAACAAATATTTATTGGAATTAAAGTTTTGCTGGGATAAAAGTAATGAGAATAATTTTATATTTTATGTATTAATTTTATTACTATGTATACATTATTTACAATAAATGAAACAATTTCGAGTGGTGAATGCCCAGGATTACAACACTAAGGCATTATCCTGCCAAAGATATGAAAAAAGTTTGAGGTAAATGCCCAGGATTACAACACCCCTGCGGCTGCCGAAGAAATCCCTAACCGCGAGACAGATTAGTACCCAGGATTACAACACTAAGGTACTAACCTATCATAGACCCCAAGGG
>MJUU01031021.1:118841-137974 GCA_002080025.1 Modiolus philippinarum
GAGTATATCACGCTTGGCCACAAAAACCATCACCGGACGATCATTTATAATATCTTCACTGGTTTCATGTTGGCCAAGCTGCTGGAAGTGTGGTAAGTCATACGGCCAAATGTAGTGGGCAGACTGGGATGACAGGGGTACGGGAGTGTGCAAGCGTCAATGCACTCGTTCCCAAAATACAACATGAAGCAGGACTGTGATTCATCGAAAGTCGATGCACGACGCTTCCCCTCCCGCCTGGAAATAAGTTCCCCATGGTAATCCATGCGGACGGATCCCTTGCGCACCAACCGATCGCTGGTGAAAACACCATCATCTCTGCCATCAGCCGTAGGGCGAATGACAAGGTTGGGCCACCGCTGTGTCGCAACTAGGACGGCCATCCCATTAAGATCATTAGGCTGCAATGACATAGCGGCTTCGGATTTGTAAATCCGGAGCTGCTCCATCATTGAAGTCCTAACGATCTTGATCTCAGCGTCGCTCCGGTTTGTCGTAAGCAGACGGTCAATCATGGCCTGGGATATTGGTATGAAATCTATATCCGCATCGGATAACCGGTCTATAGAACATTTTTTCTGCCTGGCCAACTTGTAAAAGTAGACTGTCTGCAGCCTGTACCTTGATAGCTCGACGATGCATCGTCCTCAGATTCTCGCGAATCTTGGGAGCGATACGGTACCTGTCATCGGAACCAAGTTACTGCTGCCTTGAAATTTTACTGATGCAGTGTCTAAATAATTGATGAAGGTAAAGACTTCTGTGATCATAAATATGTTTAAAGCTTTCTGTTGGTAGCATATCTTATAAGATGTCCTTACTGAAAGTGCTTAAAATTTGTAACATTATTTTTATCCATTTCGGAATTTGCATTTCCTTTCAGACCGCGCCTTAGAATATTAAAGCCTGCTTTTCTGTTCTTGTATACTTGTATTATTATTTATATCCCGATTTTCAATATCATAAGCCCGGCACCTGAATCAGTTTTCAGGGGCTTCGGCTACAGAGCTGCCGGGCGCGTCCCCAGGTGGTGGATAGGGGAATGCCCTGTCTATGCGGGGTAGTCAGGTCATAATACGGAAAGCCTGACCGCGAACCATTGTAGCCAAACTGTGTCGAGAAACGCCACGCTCCATGCAGTATAAAGACCCCTTCTATATTTCTCTAAAGAGAGCAGACGCACTGGGTGTCGTATGGAAGGCTAAATTTCCTGCCCCTACCCATTTCTCCAATTTTCCAGTGGCAGTCCAAAGTCGTTGCCCAGGTTGTCCCTTCCACCTTTATTTCTTTCTTCTGATACTTTCAATTTTTTGAATTGATTAACTTGTTCTCGTCCTGATAAATTCCTCGCCCTTGACGATTTCACCCCTCTTTTCCAGTGGCAGTCAGAATGTCCTGTCCCATGCCCCTTTCCATACCCCAAAGTGATTATTTATCAACAAACTTGTTCTCGTCTTGATATAGCTGAAATATTGCTGAGTAGACGTTAAACAATATGCAATCCATCAATCAATAAAGACCTATTTACAAATGTCGCTGGCGACAAAATCGTTCAATTTTTAAAAACAATCAATTTATTTAGTAAGATTTAAATTGATCAATTTTAAAAAAGTTTCTTATTTCTAATATTGTTCCGCCGTGCGCGGTCCCGGCTGAAGAATATGCCCGCAGCATCCTCTGAGCTTGGAGTATGAGTCTTCCTAACAGAGGCGACACGTTTGCCGTGTGTCGAGACCCGTGTTGATGGTTGACGAGATCCTTGTGGGTGCGAACCTGTATTCAGACTCCCGCTGCGACCATAAATATCCGGTGGGCCGAAAATACAGGGTCTATATCCTACTTTGGCTCTGATATCATCTAAACGGGAGGTCGGATGGACCCGGTCCGATCAATCGGCTGGTCATGCCAAGCCCTTGAAGATATCCCCAAAAATGAGATTTACAAACTAGTGTCTTTTGAATGTCTTATCCTCATTTACCTATTTAATCAATGGAGGTAATCTTCGAGAAGGCGGTGGCTTATGGGTCAATCAAGTGGTATGCTTTCCTTCAGTGCCTGAAGGTTACGCTCTGCTTGAGTATACCATCCTTGGATCACTTGGTGCTTTCCGGTGGAGAGCCCTGGAATAAAAGCATCGCCCCTGTTGGCACTCCGTGGTGGGTGGGCAACAAGGATGGTGAAACATATTACCTTCTTACATGGCACAACAAAATCAAATCAACCAGCTCCAAATAAAAAAAGAAAATCTGATGATTCTGTTCCCGAAGTTGAAGAGAACAACTGGACTAAATTCGTACTGTTGACTGGGTCACCCGAAAAGCCCATTTCTAAAATTAATCCTTTTGTAATAGAAAAGACAATACAAAGCATTGGTGGAACCGTTAAAAATGTCTCTAGAATGCGTTCAGGTGATTTATTGATTGAAACTGTATCAAAACATCAAAGTGACAACTTAATGAAAATTTCAAAAATTCTTGATTTTAAAGTTTCGGCTTCTCCACACAAAACATAAAATAGTAGTAGAGGTATCTTGCGGGATAGAAGTCAATATCTTGCTGATCTCACTGATGAAGAAATTTGTGACGGGCTATTATCACAAGGCGTCACAAAGGTTCAAAGATTTATTTCCAAGAAAACAGGAACACCGGTAAAACTTAACACTTTTCTGATTTCATTTAACTCATCTATCCCACCAACATCTTTGAAAATAGGACCCTTTGGTATAAAGGTGGACAAGTTCCTTCCAAACCCAGTCAGATGCTTCACTTGCCAAAAGTTTGGTCATGGCACCAAACAATGTCATGGGAAATTGAAATGCTTCAGGTGCGCGGAAGAGGGACACCAGGGTACTGAATGCAGTAAACCACTGAAATGTGCAAACTGTAGCGGTGAGCACATGTCTTCATCGAGGGATTGTCCCCTTTATATCAAAGAAAAAGAAATATTAAAATTGAAAACAGAAAGAAACATCTCTTACATGGAAGCCCGTCAGCAAATTTCTTCAGCAAACACAGTCATTACAGCAAATTCTTCATATGCAGATAAAGTTAGACAACGGCCTACTTTGTCGCATGCGGAGACGCAGACAATTATGACCTGGCCATGTGACAGCCAAAATCCCAACAAAATGCCTACTAAAACAGTTTCAAAGGATCAAAGTCTTACTCCAAATAAATATAAGAAACAAACAGCAACTGCAAACACCAAATCAACACAATCGTCAACTTCCATTAAAGGACAATCATCTTTTAATTGTAATCTAAAACTAAATCAAACAAAACCTGCTTCTAATAATCCTTCATCAAACAAAGGAGAATCTGCAGAGCGTTCATCTTGTGCAGATAAAACAAAATCAAAAATTAAAAATAGTGAAAGACAGAGCAGACAGGCCCAATTCATCTATTAGCACATCTAATAGATACGAAAGTCTGTCTTCAGACGAAGACACTGGCACATCTAAAACATAAACCGTGGTGGGATGTAAGCATTTGGGGACCATTAGATTCCCATATGGATACATCCGAACCGGATAGCAACATCGAAAGTGAACGACAACACAGTAGGTCTTCGTCTGCAAGTGGTCCATCGTCTCGTCATCCCTCGGTTTCCCGAAAGGGAAATATCTCACCAATACGGCTAAAATGAACAATATAATTCAATGGAATTGCCGATGTTTTAAGATAAATTTTATTGAAATTACTTTATTAATTCAAGCTTTTAGTCCTGCGGCATTTTGTCTTCAGGAAACGCACCTGAAGAAAAGTGATACGTTAGATGTAAAGAACTACTCCCTCTACAGCACTTATGTACCTGAAAATGAACGAGCTGCTGGCGGCTCAACAATTCTTGTCAACAACAATATTGTCCACAGTACTGTTGATCTAATTACAGATCTGCAGGCTGTTGCAGGGAGAATTTCTTTAAATAAAACGATCACATTATGTTCTGTATACTTACCACCAAATTTCAACTCTAGTCTGAGTCAACTTTAAAACTTGACCGACCAACTGCCCTCCCATATATAATAATGGGTGATTTCAATGCACATAATCCATTGTGGGGCAGTTCCTCTTTGAATGACAGAGGTAAAAAGATTGAAGACATGATGTCGCAGGAAGGTTTATGTTTCTTTAATGACGGTTCACACACTTATTTACATCCTGGAAATGGGGCTTACTCAGCTATAGACCTAACTATAACTGACCCATTTCTACTGTTGGACTTCTCCTGGAAAGTACACGACGACTTATGTAGTAGTGATGAAAAGCCACAGCGCTTTAAATTTGATAAAGCTGATTGGTCACTCTATGAAAATTTATGTAGAGAAGAATTGAAATCTGAATTGTTTGAAGATGTTCTTGATCCCTTAAGTCTTTTCAGTGAAAAAATACTTTTCATTGCAGATAAATCTATACCCAAAACTTCGGCAAACCCAAAACGTCCTGGGAAACCCTGGTATGACGATGCCCGTGATGATGCTCTGAAAAATCGTAAAAAGGCAGAGGAACTTTTCAATTCAATAAGCATCCAACGACGGACAATCTTGGTAATTTTCGCGTTTTTCGTGCAAAAGCTCGGAGAACCTTTAAACAAAGAAGACGCAATTATTGGCAGAACTTCGTGTCTAAATTCCCGGCACCTGGATCGGTTTTCAGGGGCTCCGGCTACAGAGCTGCCGGGCGCGTCCCCAGTTGGTGGATAGGGGAATGCCCTGTCTATGCGGGGTAGTCAGGTCATAATACGGAAAGCCTGACCGCGAACCATTGTAGCCAAACTGTTTGGAGAAACGCCACGCTCCAAGCAGTATAACGACCCCTTCTATATTTCTCTAAAGAGAGCAGACGCACTGGGTGTCGTATGGAAGGCTAAATTTCCTACCCCTACCCATTTCTCCCATTTTCCAGTGGCAATCGAAAGTCGTTACCCCGGTTGTCCCTTCCACCTTTGTTTCTTTCTTCTTTTGCTTGCAAATTTTTGCATTGATTAACTTGTTCTCGTCCTGATATAGCTGAAATATTGCTCATTGGACGTTAAACTCTAAATAATCAATCAATCAATCGTCTCTAAATTAAATTGTCACACCCCTATGAACAAAGTATGGAGTATGGTACAAAAAATCAAAGGTAAAAATAGGAAAGCTAATGTCCATCACATCAAAAGCAGACAAGATATTTTAACATCTGAAAAAGATATTGCAAATAAAATTGGAGAAACTTTTGAGAAACATTCTTCTTCCAAAAATTTAGGACCCACATTCCAGAGAATTAATCCCGCACAACCACGGAATGGGTCCTATTTCTATATCCCGGGACCCTCGGGGTCAGCCTCCGTTTAGGAGGGGTCACACCCTGCAAGCCGGAGATACTAGGTCCTATATATATCCCGATGTTCCCTCGGGGTCCTCTGTTAGGAAGACTCATACTCCAAGCTCAGAGGATATTGCGGGCCTATTCATAAGCTGGGACTGCGCACGGCGGTTGTCAATTATAATATGACTAAGATCCGAATAGATAGCATTGAAACGGTGTGCACCAAAAATCAGTTTTTGATAATTTAGAAGTAGAAATTGACGAATTAACATCTATGGCATCAGCTAAAAATAATTAAAAAATTAACATCTGAAGCTGATATTGTATCTCAAGAGCATTTTGCTGATGTTGTGAACAATTATAAGAGTTTAACATTATTGAAAGACGCCATTGCTGAAAATGGAAAGCAGTATTATGCAGGGCAGTTAAGCACTGACAAGAAAAACATTTTAAATACTGGCGTTAAAGAAGTGAATAATAGCAAAGCGACAAGATATGTGGAAGGTACTTAATCAGTTCTGACAGAGAGAAGTGATTCTAGTATGAATAATAAATCTTTTTATATAAAGTGGCGTCTTATATTTTACATGATGGACGGAAGTGCCATAGAAAGCAACGTAAATAAAATTTTCTGAAGCAGATACTGTACATGCATTCAGATGTTTTGACAATTTTCTGATACACGGGTTACACAGTTACATGAATTTGAATCTGATATAGATATTTATAATTAAACCGAAAACAAGGAATCAATTACATATAAATTTACTTCGTTTCATTTCTAAACTTTTAAACTAGGATAAACCAGGTGATCTATTGTGATCATCAATATAATTTGAAAAATTGGAACGTATATATATGAGATGACAATTATAAACTGCAGAGGCAACTGATTCAATTCTTTGTTCCATAATGGTCGGTGTACATATTATTTGGCTAACTATCTAAACTTTACACAGAATTTCATTCTTACGTGCCTGCTTGATTCAAAAATATTAAGTCTATGTAGAGCTTTTTGGATTGCTAAGGAATTATCACTGAACCATACTGGAATATATCAAGTAAATCTTGATTTATCATCAATTGATATGGGTAGAATATATACACCCTTTTATACCTGATGCTTTATTAGATAGTCTCACATCGCAGACACTGAAGAAATTTATATCTAATTTGGATGAAACAAAACGTATCTCTCAAAAAAAGTTAAAAAAAAGAAATTAACATTTTCAATTTTAGGCAGACGAAAAATAAGATTAAATATTAGATATGATATATAATCATGTATGATTTTTGATGTACTTTTCATTTAAAACTTATGATTAATCTTCTATAATTCAAAACCAATAAACACATAGGATGGGAGCCTGTCTGTACCACAACTACACAAAGATCTCTGCGGGCATCCTCAACCTTCTACAGTGAACATGACTGGGTAACCGCCAGGCTTATTCTGTAGGAAATATTAAGTAAGTACACACCAAATAATGTTCAAATGTCTATGCTTTGTTCCCAGTTCCACACAAAAATAAAAACGCTTTGAACCATGGGTCAATGCATATAGTTGATTCAACAAACCTTACCTATTGCATAGCCTCCTTTTTGTTGTACAGACTCTATACAATTCATTTGGCTTAACATTTAGATCATATTGGTTATTTGTTCTCTATCAGTTTTTAAACATCTTTGAGTTAATGGTCTTTCAAACCTTTAGATTTTATCTGCACTGAAGAGACATAAGTTGTCGAAATGCGCATATGCAGAATTTAAATTCACAGTAACTTCCGTATTTAGTCCTCATATATTAAATATTACCTTCATGATTGGTCATGGTTCATTATTAAGAAATAACTAAATACCGAAGTTCCTGTGAATTTAATTTCTGCATATGCGCATTTCGACAACTTATGTCTCTTCAGTGCAGATAAAATCTAAACCTTTGGAAGACCATAAACTCAAAGATATGTAAAAACTGATAGAGAACAAATAACCAATATGATCTAAATATAAAGCCAAATTAGCTAAGGACAGAGCTTTGCATGAGGGAGATACTCCTTAGTTTTCAACAAAATTTACAAAAATTTGTAAGGTTCCAAATATAATCGGCTTTCGGGTCAGCACCGAAGTACTGACTACTGGGCTGGTGAACACCCTCGGGGACTAACAGTCCACCAGCAGTGGCATCGACCCAGTGGTAACAAATAACTAAATACCGAAGTTCCTGTGAATTTAATTTCTGCATATGCGCATTTCGACAACTTATGTCTCTTCAGTGCATATAAAATCTAAACCTTTGGAAGAAATCATTTTACTTGTAAAATGTCGACTAAACATTAATCTGTAGTGTATATTGAAAAATTCAGCATTAATTTTGAATTGTAGACATGATTGCTAACGGGTGTATAGTGTTACACAAAACCATCCTGTTTCTTGCTTATTGTATTAAGTCTAAATTATGCAGCACACTTTTTTGATTTTCCAATTATTTTCATTCAAATTTGGCAACTACCTTAAATGACCTGATGTCACTCTGATTTTTTTTAGGGTTCACACTGTTGGTGCTTTAGTTTTTTGTTTTTTTGTGTGTTGTATATGCAATGGTTGTTTGGGCATGCAGTGTCTTTGGTCTTCCGTCTTTAGATGTTCTTGATTTTGCCTTGTCTCTGGACTTGATTTATGTAATCTTATGCTTTGTTCCTTCGGTATTCTACTGCCGTTGTTTAACAGCAACTGCAACAACCATGGAAAAAGATTGGACTATGTAACTCATCGTTTCCCCTGGGTTACATATGGTGGAGAACCAGCGGCAACGGGTCAGGAACATCAGTAAGACCAGTTACAAAAGAAGATCCCAGAAGACCAATTAGAATCCAAAAGAAAGCAAACATTCAGATGGCTTTCAATTTCAGACCACAATGGAGACAAGAGGATTTTGTCAACTACCAACTTCTGGAAGATGTGGAAATATTCATGGAAACAAAATGTGCTGCTCAATTAATAGGACTTGTTTTTCATGCCATAAAAGAGGACATTGAGCAAGAAAGTGCATAAACAACAAAAGGTTTGCGGTTCCTATTGTTAATCACTTCAATGTGCCTAAATGCGACGAACAAAAATCTAGAGAGCAAAAAGAGTGTGATTTCATAATGCTCCATGATTACAAAGAAAAGAAAAAAAAAACTTTTTCAATAAATGCCATTTGAGTGGACATCAATACTTAAACCATATTCAACAACTTGAACCGTATATACATGCTCCTGAAATAAGTAGCAGTATAATTGAAGGACGGAGACAAACCACACATAGTCAAAACAGTGCTACAAATAATGTATCCAATAATGCATGTACAAATCACCATAATTATTTTGGCATTAATACTTTATGTTCTACATTGGCAGAATCTTTGAAATCAGTTGTCAGACAGGAGGTGATGGCTGTTAAACCTCAACAGAAAGTTCAGAACAGACAAGGACATGGTGAAAGACCAGAATACAGACCAATAGATAAATGTAGGGGCCGTGGTAAGTTCTGCAAAGTCCAGCCTTCAAAGTAAAATGCTTTCACTGTAAAAGTAGGTCACTTTAAGGAGGTATGTGAACAAAAACTGAGAAAGTCGCAAAAACAAAAACCCACATGGTAAACTCCAGTAAACGGGTGAAAGTTCTTTCATAGAAATTAATTATTTCTGTGTACAGCATGATTGTCCCTTTTGTAAATTATGTGTCGTAAGTAAAAACAGAGATTATAAAATGTTCATAGAGAAAAGCTTAAAAAAATGTTAAAAAGCTGAAAAAACTCATTATCGAAATTTTAGGACCTATTGATGAAATACGTAAAAAGGGATACATATAAATCGCAAAACGAAATCGAAACGAAATGAAACGAAATAAATCGAAACGAAACGAAACAGATTGGAATGAAATATATTTTGTTTTTAGAAATATTTTTTTAAAGTTATGTGGATAATTTTTTTTTTCAGAAACAAGAAAATGGTTAAACTGGAAGGTAGAGTGAGAGAAGAAGATGGTGTCCCTCTGGACATATCATTCCCGTTAATCTGAATTGTTCCTTTGCTTGTTTTTACCATATATTTGTAAAGACTTTGTCTCATGTGCGTTTACTCATATCATTTCATTCACCATTATGAAAAGACATCTCACATTTTGCTTTTACACGTTTAAAAATGGAGTATTTAAACACATTTGAACACGGATTTTTTTTAAATTAAAAAAAATAAAAACATGAACAAGTAAGCAAATTTCAAATATAAATAAAAAAGAAATTAAAATTTAATATATCCCACACACACAAATAAACCTTATACAAAAGTCAAAGAACAAAAATAATTAAATGAAAAAAGTAAATTTTTAAGAAAAAAAAAACAAAAAAAAAAAAACAAAGCGAAAAATGTCCCAACAAAAAATTTATGTTTTTGACTTTAAAATACTTCACAAAATATGCTGGTTTTAAATAACAAGAGTTGCCTTTCTTAATTCATCTACCTGTATGAAGGATACTATTGTATAAAGCTCTGTTTAGTTTTAGAAGCACTTAACACTTGAGGGGGTTGACAAAAAAACTTCATACTCATAAGAATAAGAGGAGGTATCTATAGTAATGCAAAAAAGTAGTTGTAAAGATACAGCTGGAAATTTTTTAAAGGGCAATAAGTTCATGGATAGAGTTCAACCGAAAAAGATGCTCACAATTGACCAAAGAGTTCTTGGGACGCTCTACTGGCAATGAGAGATATGATGGTCACGATTCGTCAGTTTGGTATCCCAACGTAGTTGCAACTTTTTTGTCAGCAGCCTATCGTAGGTGGGCAGAAATTTTAGAAATAATTCTTGAAAACCGGAAAAACCAACTCATTATAGACAGGGAAAGCGGAACGTATTGGAAAAATTCAATACTGAATGCTGTGTTATATAATAACATATTTCATACATTTCTAATTGCCATTATCAATAATCAAAGCTCCGATTGAGATCAAACTCAAAAGCCGTTAACGTTTACTCGCATTTGTAGCTTTCAAAGGACTGGTGCATATAAGTTACAGATAACATTAGTCATTGTAAATTCAGTTATTTAGTTTCACAATGTGGCTAATTTCTTCAGTGTATATCAATCGCAACATCTTGAAACAATACATTGCCTGTTTAGCTTCCTGGACTCTAATAACATGTACAATATGCGTAAATTATAACAAAGGTACATTAAACCAGAGGCTGTGAGTCTGTATCGCCCACCTTGTGGCTTCTGATCAAATATAATTTACATTAAATTTATAATTGACCTTAGCTCAAAATTAAGGGCATTAACTAGAACATTTTGTACATTACCAATAGAAAGGCACCTACATATTTTGTACACTACGGGGTGAAAAAAATGGGTGTGGAAGTTCATGGATATATTAAAAAAAAAGAATATACGTGTTTTTTTCCATAGCACACATTTATCCTTTTGATAAATTGAGTCCGTTTAGGTTTTCTCACATAAATGTTTTCTATTCTAACATGCATATATGTGTGTACAAACGTTAATTTGTGTGTTCACTTGTCTATATATGTATTGTATTGTAAAATAAGGATTGCAAATTTTCAAAACTTAAATTAAAATTAAGTTTTTAATCACAAATTCTGAATGAAAACAAAACTGAGACTTTTTTATGTATTTTTAGAAAGTTGCAAAGTAGATATAAGAGAAAAAAAAAACAATGTCATAAAATTTCAAAAAATTGAATGAAAAGATTTACCCGAAAAAAAAATTTAGGTAATTTTTAATGCAATGCAATGCTTTTTTTTACATGTGTTTTGAAGTGTAATGCCAAATATGTAGCATTACACATTACATGCATTAACTTGTGATACATTAACTTTTGATAATGTAATGCATTACAGGGCATTACAATTCCAAATTAGCATTTCCCCATATTTGTAACACATGTGCTGATGTGAAAAAAATGATTGTGTACACAATTCTGTGAACGAGTACACATATTTGTATATGAGCACACAAATGTATATAAAAGCATGCATGTTTGCACACAAGTACAAATGTGTGTACACATATACAAGTGTATACATGCGTATATGTACAAACAGTTGTGTACAAACAATTAATGCGTATGTCTGCAGCACTTATGCATATATTTACACACATATATAAGTGTGTACACATACATATTTGTGTGCATATAGTGGAATGTTTATATGTGTACAAACATGTGTATATATGCAAATATGTACAAATGTTTGTGTAGCTAAAAATTTGTCAAATAGTATATTGATATGTACTTCCCTAGTTTTTCCTTTCTTCGCTAATTGTTTGCGGATTGTTGAAAGATGTTCCTGAAAAAGGATACCTCTGGGATTTTTTTGTCTATTACTATACCACTGGCTAATAAGTATTCTAGGAGGTAGCATCTGAAAGTACCTCTCTCTTCTACAAATTCGCCAATCCAATCGTCATCTCATGTTGAAATCGCTAAGTTTTGTGTTGCATAACTCTTAGTTCACAAAAGCTCCTGAAGCTTTTTGGGCGCTTTTATCGGGGTTCAAGCTTGAAACTTTGCAAACTAATTCATGATACTTACGTTATACTTGCGTTTGTTTTGCATAAGGTTGTGTACTTTTGTAGGGATTTATCCAAGTCTATGACCTCTGAACTTTCTTGAGATGTGAAAAAATTGAAATACGAAAACGGATAAGAAATGGACATGAACGAATTGCTATAGGAGAAATGGGTAGGGGCAGGAAATTTGGCCCTCTATTATCCCAATGACTCTCCTTAAAAAAATGTAGAATGGGGTCTATATACTGCTTGGAGTGTGGCGTATCTCAACACAGTTTGGCTACTTTGGTAAGTGGTCAGGCTTTCCATATCATGACCCGAATATTTTTTACAGATAGGGCATCCCCTATCCACCATTTGATGACGCGTCCGGCAGCTCTGTAGCCGAAGCCTCTCATAACCGATTCAGGTGCAATAAAGAACAAAATGAACTGCATCCTCCAAAAAAAAATGAAAGAAATCGACAAAAATATTAAAACTCCAAAGCGGACAATGAGCAGGACTATGAGGAGCACTCAAAATATTGACATACATACAAATTACTGGATGAAAGGATTCATAAAATGGCTCAAGGAGGTGTGAAACCTCAAATCAACAAAGATGACAAGGCAACATTTGCTGAAAGCCTACATGTATTAGATCTTTGCTTCCCCAAAACTATTGATTGAACCTCGGGATGTAAAGAACAAGCTTCAGGAGTTGATCAGCTCCCTTTTAAACGAAAGAACATTAGGGACTCGAAAGTCTTACTTGAGTTCCGTAAGAATGAATTTTTGATTACCAATCATTGGATTAAGGAACCTGTTCCGCAAGACTGAATTTTTGATTACCAATGATTGGATTAAGGAACCTCTTGAGTGTTCGATTTAAAGAAAATATCAGAGTAATCAGCAAAAGGCCTATCGAAATAAAGTGTTGTTGAAACGTAAGAGATCCGTAAGTAATTATTACTCTATCACGCACACACACACACACACTTGCATGTGTTTGGGCATGCATCTGAGTACACTCCAACAAAGTCACAACATTTTGGGAAGTCACTAAAAGCACTCGGGTAGTGACTATGTAAATTCAGAAAAAAATTATAAAAACGCAAAATTTAAATAACCGGAGAGCAGCAAAAGATGAAGTAATGCAAGACCTAGAAAGCTACTACAGTTCCAACGATGAACATGTATAATTCATTGAGAACATCAGGACTCATTGGAATCAACATGCACCTCAATTTCTTTAACAGCTGAGGAAGATCAGAAATAGACTCTAGCCCATAGGATGATTTAATGTCCAGTTCTGAACTGTCGGATGGATTTTCAGAAACAGACTTTTCCTTATGGGAACACTCAGAAAGACCTTTACCTGATGGTGGTTAAATTACACAATATAAGGCTTATATGTTGATTATGCTTTAAGTAACAAAAAAACTATTTGTCAAGAAAGGCTATTTGAAGAACGTTTGTGCATCAACCTGAGAGACACCCAAAAGAAAATGATCGGCTATAATGTACCAACACAACATTTTTACTGTCAGAAATGTCAACTATTACTGAAGGACAACAACAAATGTCAAAGTGAATCGTGCACGTATTGATTAATTTTCTAGAAGAATATTATATTTCCGGGGGTATAATCATGGGGGTAGGGAAGAATCCCCGGAATGCAATGTTTATAAAGGAGCTGATCAATCCAAGTTTCCCTTACAGTTCAGAATATTGACAGAAATCTGTTTTGTCAATTTCTAGCCATTTTCGTGATTTCTCTGTTATGTAGAAAACTATAGAAACTCTGCAATATGGATTGGAGGAGGTGTATATAAATGATGATAATAATAACGCAGATTATTAATTCATTTTCAGAGAAAAGTTTAAGAGCTATTCTCTGTTACCATGAACAAATCTTAGAAATGACATCTCTTGTCTTTTGATGAAATTGACTTACATGCAAAATTAAAACAAACAAGAAAAACAAAACAATATTTTATTACAGTTTCTATGGTGACCAAGTCCAGTTAGTGTTGTTCTTATTTTTGTTTATACTTTTAAGTTATAGTTTGAAATTAATTCATTCTTTATTTTGATACCATCTCTTTATTTTGAATGGGTTGAATTACTATAAAAAGTTTTTTGGTAAAACAATATAGTTGACATTGTTTATTTCATGAGATTAAAAAAAAATGCTTATCCTGTAAAAAGGGGGGGTTCTGGTGAATTTACAACATCTCACAGGAACTGATAGAACGAAGATAAAAGTACAAATTTGTAATTTGTTCAAATAAAATGCCTTTGGATTTTGTCAACATTTGCTTGTTCATCACAGAAACTAGAAATATATTCCTTGGCAGAACTCTTAAGTATTCATTAAAGCTGAAGTACTGACAGAAGAAAATAAAGGTTGGATTTATCTGACAAAATTTGATTTATAATTTATTTATAGTGTAAATAAGTGAGCAATATAATATATACGTAAATTTAAATCAACATCTATGGACTGTTCAGATCAAGTACATTTGCTAAATACAAGTGTACTCGTGATCGAGATGAAGTAGAAATTATTTAGGGATCTCTCCCAATTTTCTGCACATTATGGACACTTTAAAAGGTGTAATGAAAAGCGTAGGAGGATAAAGAACTGTTATTTGCCAGCATCATTCAGCAGCTATCCAGGAATAGATTATCTGCTGAAGATTCGAAAACAGACTTCAACTTTGCAAACAATATTACTAAAAGACAGGTGAACTGGCTAAAACCATCGCCTTTGGTCTAGGTGCCAAATTCATGTTAACAAAAATATTGATGTCGAGGACGGTTCAGTAAACTCTGTATCTTGAATGGTTACTGGATTTATCAACAACCTGAAGTCAATCAAGATCCTGAAATGTTTAAATCTAAATATATCATTGTCAAATTTAATTGATTGATTGATTGATGTTTTACGCCAACTTCAGCAATATTTCAGCTATATTGTGGCGAGAACTGTTGAATATACTGAACAATTTAATAAATACATAAAATATCTATATAAAACCATATAGCTTTATACAAGTAAAAACAAATGTGCATGTTAAAAACATAATAGAAAACATTTTGGTTTGACAGTAACAATATTAGATATTAGAAACTTGTTTAAAATTGATCCATTTAAATCTTACTAAATAAATTGATTGCTTTTAAAAATTGAACGATTTTGTCGCCAGCGACGTTTGTAAATAAGTCTTTAAGACAAATCAGCAGAATAAGAAATACGCCCGATATCGGCAACATCTTCGTTTAAAACATGTTGAATTGTATAAGGACAATTGCATGGAATACATTCAGGTCGATCATCACTGTTGAGAATAAAACTATGTGTTGTTCTAGTGTGTCCAATACGACATCGGGTCAACACTACCTGTTCCCTACGGTTTCTACCACCTGTTTACCGACGTCTGACTGTATTCCATGCAGTTTATTATTTATTTGCAGATCCCAGTTGGCCTGCCACAATTTTAAAATGTATTTAACGATCAAAGGCTTCATGTCAGTGTACGGCACTGGACAATCCACCATCTCGTCGTTCAGTGCATACTTGGCCTCCTGGTCATCAACTTTGTTTCCATAGATCCCCACATGACTAGGGATCCAAACATAAATGACTTCTTTGCCTAATGCTACAAGCGACTTGTAGAATTCGGCTATTTTCAAAATAATTGGATGTTTTGTTTTTCGACTTTCAATTGCCAATAGGCATGATAGTGAATCGGCATGAACTTATTTGATTGTGATAAAGCTACAAATTTAAGTGCTGAGTAAATAGCGTTTGCTTCAGCAGTAAATATGGAACTAGAGGATGGTAATCGGAGAGTTGCTGCACGTTCTCCAAAAACGGCTGCAGAAGCCACTCTGTCTCCATCCTTAGAGCCATCTGTGTAAAGTATTCATAAGTCCTGCTGGGTAACAAGAGAATTAGTATCAACCTTTTTGCGTTTGCGTAGTTCAAAATTAAATGTTGGTTTTGGGTTCAGCCATGGTGGTTTTTTGGGAGTTTCTATAGGAGCTATTTCATCTAAATTTATATTAGCAGATTCAAGGTGTGATTTGATACGAAAACCAAAAGGTTGTATAACGTTTGGGCGTTTTTCATAGTCAGCTTTGTGAAGAGGTTTGAAAACACAGTTGTGAGAAGGATTGGAAGGATACGCTTTTAGCTTTGTTGCATATTGTAAACTAAGTTTAATACGTCTGTCTTCCAAGGATGGTTCATTAGCTGCAACATGCAGACTCTCCACAGGAGAAGTTCTGAACGCACCTAATGAAAGACGCAAACCAAAGGGGTGAACGGTGTCTAGTAATTTAATGTACGATTTACGGGCGGGACCGTAAATAAAACATCCATAATCTTGTCAAATTAAATGATGGAAATGTAGGAAAAAGAATTAGATTACAAAGTAGAGGAATTTGGCAAGTCAGCCTTTCAACCTAAATTTCCACTTTAAAATCGCAAATAAGTTTCGGCAGACACTCCATAATTACAGTAAAAAGTACTAAAATTTCCTTTAGCTAAGGTATAAGGAAGAAGGTAAAACAGAATGAGAGCTTGTAGTATCTTCATATGGAACTTTCCATGCTGGTCAGTTTTTATTCTGGTATTAGTTGCACAAAAGAAGTCCAGCGTTTATTCATATTGGGTGAAATAAATTTTAAGAAAGTAAAAGTGAACTCAAAAAGCTCAAGAATAAATCATTTGAATGAAAGAATCTTCATCATTTAAACCAATGATACCACATACAGCAGAACTAGCTGTTACAACGGACACATTTCGAATATCTATTCATATTTGCCAAAACAACATTTTGAAAGAGATTATCTGTCTTACTTTGTTGAAAAATGGTTAAAAGCAACTGATAGCGTAAATGATATACAGAACGACATTTATCTAAGAAACAACAATCAGACAAATATTCAACACAGAAATGGTGGATAAATGACATACACTTGATATAGTATTATATTATAGTATACACTTAATTAAACGTTATAAAGCAACAAAGTTACAACTTAACAAATGACTATGCGTGTAACAGATGGCTCATTGTTATTTTGCAACACTGTTATATCATAATCCGAACCCACTACAACAACAAACAAATTTCTGAAATAATAGAAAGAACTCATGTTACAGCTAAGACAAGGACTAAGAACGTTTCAACATAGACACGTCTTTACCAACTTCATTTGCAAAACATCTTTCTTCTCTTCTCGGATACCATGGATTACTTCCATGCATATCTCAGTCAACACAGATATGATGGAAATTTCGACAATAATTTTACAAGTGTTTCAATTCCTATGAATGATGTCTTGAAGTATTATTCGAATAATTTACATTTCAGTGGCTGTTCCCAGGATAAATCTTGTCTGAATCTAAATCGTTAAGTATATTTGTGGGAATCTTCAATCTACAATACCCATTTGAAAATTGTCCCCATATTCTTGTGAAATGGTAGATATATTTATTTGGTATTGACATGGAACATTGTATTCTTAGTTGAATGACAATGAAAGCAATGTGCTTTGAAAAAAAATGTTTGCTTTTTGCAAACAGACTTTATAAATTCGGAAAGGTGAGTGGGGTTATACTTTACTTGTTGATTCAGCTGCCGAGAGCCCTAGATTGAAGAATATTCTATATGCAGGGTTCTCCATAGATGCTCAGATATAGCCGGTTGTTTTACAGTGCTGACTTTTCCAGTGTAAGTTAAAGCGCGGTGTAGTCTACAGGGGGAAAGTACTACTCACATGTCTTTACTGTATTATTGTTTTTTAAGTGACTGATAATTTCTTTGTTTTCATATCCATAGCAACCCTTCTTAAAAATAAGATTTAAAGAAAAGTTTATTCAAGAATTGAGCTGTTTGATCTAGAAACAATTTATTCCTCATTTCCCCCCACAGTACCTTAAATCAAGTAAATGTACACTAACCCAAAGAACTTTGTTCCTGTTGGTTATTTGTAATGTGTTTGGTTAACCTTCTTTGGAGAGACACATCATAACCAGTTGTTACTTTGGACAATCGAAGTAAAAAGGATATCCATTCTTCTTGCTACTAAATCTAATAATTTATCAAAAGTATACTACACACTATACAACTTATAGAATTTGCATGTTTGTAGCGAACATTTATGAGTATTTTCAACTTTTGTCAGATTGGTATTAAAAAAATTTTGAATTTGAAATGTTTTGCAGAGTTTTCAGTAAAATTCAATATCAAGTCTTAAAATGTGTAAAACTATTTATTCCTTAAGCATATGTATAATTTTTTCAGAAAATATCATCCAAAAGGTTTTAAGTTATATTTTCACTACGTTACAAGGGGAGGTAACTAAACATTGTAATTGCGTTATTGATCCATGTGAAAATTTGATCAGGCTACGCTTGTTTTTTAATCTTGATTTGGGAATTTTAGGGGCTATTTTAAAAATCAAATAGCACAGTCTCTCTTATTAATGTATTATATGTTCTCATTAATTAGGTTAGCTCATGTCACATATCAAATTGACCACATGCATAGGTAAACAAACTGTTGACAAACGGAAATAATTAAGGTTAATTAAGGTGCTGTTCCTGTAGGCTATGATCTGACACTATGTAAATTACCTGTAATTATTTAATCATTCACTAATATTTTGAACCATATGTGTGAAATTTCCAATTTTGCCGACCGGCTTTCAAATTTGAAAGCTGGTCGGCTTTAAAATATAGCTGGTCGGGGAAGCCGGCTATAACCGCCTATGGAGAACCCTGGGCTATATTAACATCGAAGTCTATTAAGATACTTTGCTTTGCTCATAGAAAAATTGTTCTAATAGATCTGAACAGAAAATAAGGTTTGAAATCAACATGTGAAACTAGGATTGACAATTGAATTGAAAAAGAGTAATACCTACCATGTTCGTAATTTTGATACTCTCTTCTGTTTCTTGACATGAAGCAGTTGTCAAATTTAAATTATTCATCATAGAATTATTATCAAACTCGGTTTTAACCATGCATATGATACCGACGGATAAGTTAAATCTAACAGCGTAAATGCACATGAATCCCATCATTGCCACATATGCCAGTATCCATCTTTGCGAGCACAGACATGGTATGGATTTACCTGTGGAGAAATAGTGTTATTACACTGAGACCAAAAGTTATTTAATACATTTTTAGGCAGAACAGTCTTTTGAAAGAATTTGTGAGTCCCTTACTTTGAATACATGTAACACCAAA